>JAVQJL010064913.1:0-27216 GCA_036024295.1 Nannoperca obscura | reverse complement strand
ACATCACACACACGCATGCACACACACACACACACACACACACACACACACACACACACACACACACACACACACACACACAAGAAGACATAGATACACATACACAGTTTTCATGGATGTTTCTTCGGTGAGAGCTAATCCCCTGCCGCTGTCAGCCGTGCTTTCGTCTCCTCCGGAAAGCTCCTTACACAAGCCAAAGTTCATCCTGAGTGTGAAAGAACACACACGACCCACAAAAATACATATACACCCACACACACACGCTCAAAGTTAGGGTGGAAGATCTCACGTCACTTTGGCAAAGCCTCGTCCACCCTGTAAACAGCCCAGAGATAGGAACGGAACAAACTCAGTAGCCTCTTTTCTATAAGTACTCACACACATTTTCTACATTTACACACACACACACACACACACACACTCACACACACACACACACACACACACACACACAGTTATACACAAATATAAAACAGCTTGTTCTTGAAGGAAGTAGACTTGGTAAATATATTTCTACTCATGCAATGTGCCACAAAAATAAACACTAATGCACACAGCTACCCATTCATGGACACTTATGTCCTCTAATTTCTAAATCTTATTTTTTATCTCTAAACTTTCTATTCCTTAGAGGTTGTCTAGTCTCATATGAATGCTGCAGCCAGATTATGTGTGTGAGTGTGTTTACATTACACTCCCTTGTCAGCAGAAAAGTGACATTTTGCACAACGTGCTGCAAAATATAATGTGACAGGGGCATTATTTGCTATCATATCATACCCCCATACTACGTGTTGCAAAGGCTAAAATGTAATGCACATTGATGCAGGAATGGGTAGAGTTTGTGTATATGAGTGGGAGAAAAGCGGTTCCTAACACACATTCATGTACTCGTATTATGTTTCACCTGGGTGACTGAGTGAAAGCAGAGGAAGTGAGGTCGATGAGGTGGAACCTTCGGTC
The DNA here is from genome assembly GCA_036024295.1 of Nannoperca obscura. Lineage (NCBI taxonomy): Eukaryota > Metazoa > Chordata > Actinopteri > Centrarchiformes > Percichthyidae > Nannoperca > Nannoperca obscura. The sequence continues at coordinate 26,253 of JAVQJL010064913.1, read as the reverse complement.
TTGTTCTATGTTTCCCAGAGGATCGATAAGGCAGTGCAACAGAGCTGGCAAGACTTGTTTCCAGTACCCGTGTTCAGTCTCACGGACTTAACAGAATTCAGCGCGTGTTCGCAAAGGGGCTGCAGGGCTCAGGGCTGTCGCACTGTAACATCGCTTGTGCTTTGAGGGCTCTCTCATGGACTTTTTCACACTTTATGCACACTGTCTGTAAATCTGCAATCCTGCAGACGCTGCTTCAGGGAATTACACACAATCCATGGCATTGTACTGTAGCATTAAAAATAATGAAAAATACTTTTCTGCTATTAAACTTCATATAAACATACATGATTACATGTTACATAAAAGTCTGACATCATCAGCCAAGAAGTACTTCAGCCCCAAATGTCACAAAGTGCTGTCACATTCCCATAATGCTGTATAAAAGTGTCATTATCTTTGGTTTACATGTTGAAAAAAATTACAAACATCTGGGTAAAAATACCATTTGCTTTGCAATGCATGCACTCTGTATTTAAGCAGCTGTGCACATTAGAGGAATACCTTGTTTAGTATAAACTGTAGTATAAACTGGAAACACAAGAATGTTTGAATTAGGCCTTAAAGTGCTTCTCCAATTTTCTTCTCTCTTTTCAGTAAACCATTTTATAATCCATCTTTTTCCCACAGAGGCATCATGAGATCCATTAGCTTACCTAGTTTTCTCAGAAAAACCTCACCAAACACTCATTGTGCTATAAATGACAGAATTATATCCTCTCATCCTGTTGACATTCCTGTCAACAATTATGAGTAAATTCCACAAATTTCAAATTAAGACTAAAGTCCAGCTCTGCACACTTCTTCGCCAAACGTCCTCCACTTAAGTCCACTGCCTGCAAGCCTATCTGATGAGGTGGATGAGGTACTTTCTCCCCTTCTATCTAGTGACCTATCAGAACTACCCCTGTAAATCTCCCTGGTACCTCTCTCTCAGTCTGTCTCTCACTGCCCTCTATCCGTCGATCCCCTGTCTGTCAATCCATCCTCTCCATCCAAAGCAGTCCAGCCCTGCAGCTGTCAGCACTGGCTTTACCTCAGTATTCACTCCAAATCTGCTCCTTATCCCTCTGGCTCCACCTTTCAGCTTAATCTGAGGAGATTTTTGCTGAAATTTAGTTTTACTTTCTCCTCTTTACACCTCTCTGTCTCCACTACATCCTGTTTCTGTCTGTATTACTACTCCATGTCCATCTGATTCTCCCTCTATGCCTCTTTTATTTGTTTTGCCTCTGTCTCAAACGCGATTTGTCTTTCTGTCTCCCTGCATCTCCCTTCCCATCCGTTTCTCTGTATCTGTGGTGCATACTGTCTCTCTTATCTATCTGCCTTGCTTACTCTCTCTGTCTCTCATAAACGTTACTCCTTCTGTGTGTGCCCTCTTTTCTGCTTTATGACAGTGAAACTGACTGAAGTAGAGAGTTATGAGCCACCATTTCCCCGTGATTTACATCCTCTGCAGAGTTATTATATATCTCGACAGTCACATTTTCAGGAGTTTAGCTGACGCTTCTCCAGGCTGACTTCGAGTAAGTGATGAGCTGTATTCTAGTTCAGTATCTTGCTTAATGGCATGTAGTAGTTAATGGACATTGTCTTCTGCAAACATTAATTCTGTGGCTTGTAGTCTCTTTCAAAAAAACTAAATAAAACACATTTTCCTCTTACTGACATCTTACAAATATAATGATGCAAGCCCTTGTGGTAATTCCCAAACCTTGTCAAAACTGCTGCAAATCTCATCAGCTTCTGTGTAGTAAATCAAGTTACCTTTCTGTCATTTTCAAGTGTAAATGTAAGAAAACAAATTCCATGTTAGGTTTTGTTTTGCCCTTTAGCAAATCAAGTTGAAGCTCTCTGAATGGACAAATAGCACTCTGGGTAAGAAAAGAGTTTAGGCTCTTAGACTCTTCCCCTTTAAGCCCAACCACAATTTTACTTGTGTACCTCTACAATCATTTACATAAATTGTGTTTTCCACTTCCTTGATGTCAACTCTAATCTGGTTTGTTTAATGAAGCATTTTAAATAGACAGTGCATGTCACAAATGTATCCTAACAAGTTATTTTGTGTATTATTGAATACCACAAATTTTCTGGTAACTAGATTTAAATCTACCAATAAGGGAGGAGATTGTTTGACTTAACTTGTTTCAAGAAAGTGTCTTTCTAGTCTTTGTATTTGTGCAGTGATCTGCCTTATTTTAAGTTACTGAGCCTAATTTCTAGTAAGCTGGCACTGGTTTCAACACAATCTATCACCCACTTGTTTAACAAACAATAACTCTTGAAAATGACTATACAACTTGTGTCTTGTTATGATGAAAGCTTTTGCAGTGTGTGTATTAAGAGAACTGTAGGGACAAGAGATAAATATGATAATTATAATTATATTATTATTATAATTATATGTAGCGTATATATATCTATATATATATAGCACACACTGTATAGTCTATGTAGCTAAGGGAGCATAGATGATGATTCCTATAATACATAATTCAATTCTAATACTCTTAGTTACCAGTTGATAAAAGCTTCTGAAATTTACCTAAAAGGCTAAAATACAATCTATCTTATTGTTTGCTTTCTGTTTTCGTCTCATCCTCCTTCTCTCTATGCCTTTCTGATCCTTGTTATTGCCATTGTTTTTCTCACTACACCCACCATTCTCTGTCTGAGAGTTAACTTGTTGTCAGAAGTTTGGTGTGTGCAGCCCAGATGAGTTATGCTCTGGGGTGGATAAATACAGACATTTCAGTTGAAGTGCCTAAAAAAAAGGAAAAAAGAAACAGGAGCAACAACAACATTTTATCCTCAAGCACCCTTTTATCTGACAAATGCTCCATTCATAACACATATAATTTCATTACATTGCTTTAAATACAAGGAGACACATGCATGCACAAAGACACACACCATAACACCGCCTATAGCCATGCTCACAGCTATCTCATGGTAAATGCATGAAATGTAACTGTTCCATATGATACTCTCTTCCTGCTGGAAACATTTTCTAAAATTTGTAATGAAAATAATCAAACCTCATTGTGTGATTGTCATTCTTTATAAAATAAAAAACAACCCTGTTTCTATTATGCGACCTCCTCATGTCTATTCAACATGTCTTTACATGGCTTTACATGTGCATCAGAAATGACAAAAAATGAAACTATTTAAAACAGCACTTAAATACAATTCAATAGCATAGTTACTCGACATGTTCTTGCAGTTGACTGCAGGACAGATTTTTTACCTTTGTAGCTTTATCTTTCATGAATGTCATGAATGCAAAGCAGCAGACGATGACAGTGGGAACAACATATGCATTACCTCTATAGTGCAGGATACACAAAGGATTGTGCTTCATTTTGTAAGTGTTTATACGTGTTTCAAATGAAAAGCCTCCTCCTGACTGCATCTCCCTTATCCCTGTCATTGAGACTGCCTGTGTCTTTGTCTGTCTTTATAGTCTCAATGCAATGAATTGAATAGGAGCTCAGACTTTCAGACAGTCTTTCCTGAAAGGTATTTATAGTATGGTATGGTATTGCACTCATTTGTACACATAAAAAGTGCTTTAAGTAGCTGTGTGAAAAACGAAAGTAGAGACCCTAAGAGAGATGTTCAAACCCTGCCTACTCTCACACCTCCACACACAAGGCCAATCGCCGCAGGGTGGGCATGACTGTCTGGATTTGGAAATTTACATGCTGTCTCTCTTTCTTAGGATCTTATTTACTATCCATCCGCCCTTCCATCCGTCAAAAATGCAAAGTTGTTGTTCTCACTTGTTCTGGTGCTTGGAGCCCTGGAGGTGTGCATGGTACTGCTCTATGGAGTTGAGGACCACACTGCAGACACTGCACGAGTAACTACTGCGCAGCCCTGGAGAGACACAAGCACACGGATGCAGCGGTTACTGTGAGGGCACATGCAATAAGTACGGTTCTTAAAAATCCTTAAAAGCTGCTATCATCATCATCATCATCATCATCATCATCATCATCAGGATAATCAGCAGCAGTAGCAGTCAGGCCAACGTGAGCAACAATACAAATTTGAACTGACGCCAAGTAACTTTTATTTTTATACTGTGCAGTGCAGGGTAATTTTCCTAATTAGAGTGCATCTGGAAAGGATTTGATTAGACTAATCATTAGCAGAAAACCAGTTACAGTTTTAGATCCTTAAACTGCTGCCATCTTCTTTCTAGTGCCCATGTATGTGTATGTTTGTGAAGGTGCCTTTTGAAACTTGAACTTCGACAGGGTGAGAAGAATTAGGACACTAGAGGTAAGAAAAGAACAGTGCACGTGTTGTACTGTGTATTGCTGCGCACACATGCACATTTGTATTGTAGTGGTGAATGCGTACTTGAGATGCTTCGGCTCAGACACAGATGTGAACTAATTAGAGGGTTTGCAGGTGGTCGAGATGAACACCCAAAAATAGATGGATGAGGATGGAGATACTGACGGAGTGGGGAGAAGAGAGACTGGGAAGGGTGGGGGTGGGGGGTTTTCTGAGGACATTTCCTGAGAAAAATAAGATGTGTATGAAAAGATAAACGAAAGGAAATGGAAACATGGCAAGGATAATGACTTGTCACACTGTGGCAGTGATGTAAAATGCATTCTGGGGTTTAATACAGGAGAAAGCAAGACATAAGTATCAACCTCCAAAACAAATCCTCTTCCACACATGTGGACACTACAGCACAGCAGCACTTATTTTAAAATCTTCTTTCTTTCATGAGGGCAGTGGAAGCAGAGGAAATGCTCTCTGTGTCGATGAGGGTAGGGCAATCAGCAACATGACATAATTGGCTGTCTATTCTCTGTCAGAGATGCAATGGAGTGCTATTTTTGTTTTCTCACATTTTGCACACTGCCGTCACGTCACTGCAGAACTTTACTCAGATCAGAGATGAACAACCTTGACACGTCAGGGTCGTACGACAAAACAGTCAAAAATTAATAGCTTGAAGCCTCCCCTCCCCTAGCCTGTTCATGCTCCCCCCTCCTAGTCAGTGCTATTTTCTTTCCATTGTCATTTTTTGACGATGAATGCGTCATTCTGGGTGTGGTAACTTAAAATCGGATGTGCTTGTTTGTGTGTGGGTGCCCTTTTCTGTGCTGTCATTACTGATTTATGAGTTGTCTGTGTATTTCACCGCCTTTTGACCTTCTGTGGCGGTAATTGGTGAGTTTCGTTTGGAGATGAAGTTGTAATATAGTTAGGAGTGGTGGGAGGTCATTTATACTGAGCTAGAGGTGCATAATGTGGCATATCTACTCCCTGTTGTCAGAGAGCCGCTCTGTCTGTTTCAGGGGTGATTAAGGACAAGCAGTCATTTACAAGAAAGCCACGACTGAATAAGTTGCCTGGAGTTAGCTCTGTCTTGACTTGAATGTTGATATTTTGCATCTATTAGGAGCTAATAACTAAGTCTGCGTGCTTGAAGAAGAGAAAAAAGGAGAGACAGTGCATCCTCTTCTTCCAAAATGTCATTACTTCTGTTCTTGCTTAATGAAAAGGCTATTAATTGGAGAAGAGATAATTTGGAAAAGAAAGGAATGATAAGTCTCTCATTCTCCTTCCTTTTCTCTTTCCCGTAATTCTATACTGCCGCAAGGATTACACAAAGAGGTCTTTTCTTGTGTACATGATTAAATGTGTTTTATGTGCATGTGTGCGTGTGCGCACACACAAAGGCAGCTTCCCTGCTTTTAGCCTGATTGATGCCACCTCCCCACTGCCTGGCCGAGTAGCACTGATGTACAATATGCTGCAGTTTGTGCTTATGCCAGAAAATGTGCGTTTGCGCCATTCTTGAACACACACACACACACACACACACACACACACACACACACAAACACACACACACACACAAACATACACACATATGGGCCACATGCACAGACACTGTGTTTTGGTCAATAAAGCAGTTCTGGCATATGACAACACTGTGCCCTAATCCATGTTAATTACATGCAGGGAAATTGTGTGTGCAACGCGGGTGACAGCATGCAGCACAGGGTTGTGAATGTGGGTTTTTGGTGAGCATGAGCAGCATTTGTGAGGGTGTTCTAAGCCTTGTTAATTACACAAGAAGATATGCCAGGGAGAGAGAAAGGAGGGGGTGAGATGAGCTAAGGCAGTGGGTGTGGAGCTGTTTGTGTCGTTTAATGCACAGAGTCTTCTGGCATTATTGGCACCCCTGGTAAGGAGACGTCTATATGCTCGTCAGCTACCTTCTGTGCACAGAAAATTGGGGAAATTATGTTCATTTTAAGAGCCATATTGCAAGGAAATTGAAAATCTAACACATGTTAGCTTAGTCTCACCTCGGGCTACGTTAATGACCCATTTGATGCCTAATGTTCATGGCTTGTTCCATTAGGATGCTCTGCAAAGCTTTAACTGCAGCTTCTTATATTTGTGAGTCTCAGGTATCCAGTCAGCAGTGACTGTTGTGAAATCTAGTGTTGCATGAACATTGTTGGTTAAATAGTGGGGTGGTTTTAAGACGCAGAGGGAGGAAATGAACCCTAAGCACACTGTACAACCACCGCTGAACATCAAGTTACACATGGATCATTTCTAGGTAGTTTCCTCTATTTTCCCCTTCCTTCCTATGGGACCGCCTGAATCTCACTGTATGGTATTCATCTGAAATTGAATTCACTGTGGAGGCAGGATAATAGTTTACAGAGCTCTTACTACCCAAGAGCCTTTGTGCTGTGGTACACTATTAGTTTACCATGCGCTTTGCAAGATTAAAAAGGAACTGGATCCAAAAAGAAGTCCATTGAGATGCAATCAAAACCAACAGTCTGCTGAAAAGGCTTGACAGTGCATCTCACAGGAATATATCACAAATGTCATAGTAGAGAGGGGTTGAGCATCGAGTCAGATTGAATCCAAGTGGAATTTTACCAAACAACAAACTTTGAAGGACTTGTAAAGAGACTAATTAGTTTGGCAGCAAACGTGACAGTAATTGGGACCATCTGTTTTAAAATTGTCATACACAGAAAACAAACACATTTCTGAACAATTGCTTTTGAATAAAATGACCACTTTCTTTTACCTTTTTCAGGTTGACGCTAGTTTGAGTTGTTTGACCTTTGTCTCGTCTTAACCAATTCATAATTCTTAAAACTAGTTTACGAGAATGTATTGATACTTAGCCTGGGGTTTCCTTGAATATGTTGCCAATATGATACCTGATACTTTCAGGACTGATGTCAGCTTTAAGCCTTTTTCATTTAACTAAATATGCTAAACTGCTTATTTCATTATCGTTACAGCAAAACTAATTTCCTTTTCTGCCATTTGGGGAAGCAGAAACAAGCTTTGAACACAAAATAGACATGTAAAGTCGATATATATACACACACATATGTAGCAGACACAATGCATTAGCATTCATTTGGAGTCCTGTTTCAAGTGTATGACCAATGTTCCCTCTTCTTTTAGAATTGTATTTTAGTCTCCACCAATTCTTGACAGAAATATATAATTCTTTAACCGCTAAATGCTCCACTTTGTTTACCAGGTGGTTTGCTAACTTTGTCTGTCTGCCAATTGATGCTGAGGAGTTAGTGTTAAATGGAGTTTACAGAGCTCTTTGGCTGGAAACAATACTGATGAGAGGGGTGAGACAGAAGCAAAACACCAGAGTCACAATGAGCTGAAAAATGCTGAAAAAAACATTGTTACGATAAAAAAAATGTATTAGTGCATGTTATATATATTTGTCAATAGTTTTTTTACTTATAGCAGGAAATATTTGATCAAAGTAAGATCATGTAAACAAGCCTAAGAATTTGATGCCAACTTTCAATACTTTACGTTACAGACACTTGGCGGTCAGTACTCTACTACTAAGAGTTGAGTTTTGATACCCACTTCATATGTGGGTTCTACATATGTGGATCTACAATAATGCTTAAAATATATCTTGTTTCTGTATGCATGTATGTAAGTTTTCTTGTGCAACTGTGTCACAGTGCGTGCTGTTTCATGGGGGATGAGGTCAGCTCTATCTCCCAACTCAGGCGGAGTCATCAATTACACACAATTTTCTCTGCTTTGGTACTTCACCCTCTCTCTCACACTGACACACACACATACGCAGACACACACACACTCCAGTCCTAGACGCTTATCTCACTGCCTCTAATAGTCTCCTGAGTCTCCAGAGAGAAGAGACAATGCGCCGGCTCTGTCTTGAGGGGTTTCTACCCCTGTCGTGATTTATGTAAAGACTAAGCTGAGTCAGCCGGGCTCCATCCCTCGTCAGTAGCCACCCCCACTGCAACTCCCTTGACCACCTCTGTAATCCATCTCCAAGGGTTTTGTCTGGCACCTAGCCGTGGAAAATAACGACATTCTCCACTGTGCCCTGTCTGCGCAATTACACCAGAAAAATAAAAGTAAGAAACGGTGCCGATATAAATGGGGATTTTGTGATATGTTTCGGTTGTGAGAGAGTGTGAAAGGGAGGGCAGGAGAGAACATACAAGTCCGAGTAAAGGTCAGTAACATTCAGTAAATCATATCAATAGAGCACAACCAGACAACACAGCAAGGGAGACTCTGCAAGCATAGTTTGGAGAGAGAGGGAATATTGGTGTGTAAATAATTCACCTGTGCCTCGTGGGGAGCTAATGAGGATGACAGATGAGACATGACGAGAGATTGGAGCCCCTAGTAGTGTACACACACACACACACACACACACACACACACATTTACGCACAAAACAACCACAGCAACAACAAACAAGGACACAAGACAGAGTACAGCAGCAGGAAGGGGGTGGGAAAAAGATAAAATGAATGTAAAGAGAAAACAGTTCCACAAGAAAGAACAAAAGGGCAGAGATGAATTTGCACTTGGCTGAGAGCGAATTCCTCATTTCTCCCTCTCTTAGCTCAGCTGCCGCCTCGCGCCCGACCCTCCCTCTGAGATTACACCCGGGACACCTGTGACTTCACATCTGAAGTGGTGATAAAAGCCAATCAGATGTGAGAATCTTGTGCCAATGGAAATGTCTCTAGCTCAAGAACAAATGACTTTCAGACTAAAGGCACTGGACAAACACTTGATTGATGGCACATATAATAGATCGAGTCAGCAGCGAGCTCATGTAGAAATCTTAGACCAGTTCATTGCCCTTGAGAAGAAGACGGGTAATAGTTTTTCCAGAAGAGTGTCACTTTTCACTGGGTGCAACTATCTACTATTGTATTAATCGAAAGGAAAATCTGACTTTTATCTGTTTAGGTCTATTATATATTTACAACAAATTAACGATTTCTTTAGTTTCATGCTGAGATTTGGAGTCAAAATCAACCCCCAAAAAACTATTGAGGTTGTGGGATCTGGGTCACAGTGTGTAGATGGAGGATGATATCCAACATGACACCTCTTAAAGCCTCTGAGCCAGTGTAGGCGGCAACATGACTCCATGATTTTAATATGATTGGCTTCTTGAGATGATGGTTTGTGTCATGGCACCTGGAGCACAAAGCATGCGGCACAGCTTCGGCTCATGGAGGATTTGCGCGTGTGTGTGGCAGTGTGCTGTGCGTGTACTATGAGTGCGTCAAACTTGTATGTGTGTGCAGTAGAAGAGGTGTTGTCTGGCACTCATGTGCATGTTGTGCTGCGTGCTGCAGTAGGATGATGTTGGACGATATCAGTCATAGAAATCAGAAAAGGAAAAGCACCTTCCGTGCCAAATACTATTAATAATTTCATTAGAATACCCTCCTGGCAGTAATGTGTGTGAGCATGTGAAGCAGTGTCCTCTTACTGCTACGTTTGTGCGTTAAAGTGTTTGTGTGGGAGAAGGGAGGAATTAAGGGGGGCACATATAATAGTAATTAATACCCAGGACTCGCTATGATAACTGTAATTTGATCTCAGTTTTACCAATTACTAATGTACAGTAAGAACGTTTAATTGCCAACTTAAGTTCCTTGATGACCCTTCAGTCAAAGAGGGACTCATGTTTCAACCCTCAGCAGAAATGTTAGTGTGTAATGTTTTTATTTAGCTGCCTTAGCTGCTGCATGCAAGTATGCTAGATGTAGCATGCTAACAGAGGTCACATTACCTTTTTTTTGACAGTTATACACATTGCAATGCTAGCACTAATAAGTGTGAAAGCAATGCTGCAACATGAGGAGACTGTGACCCCAGACACCCGACGTGGAAAGGTTAGATTGTGGCAAACAGATGAGGATGAAGATGATGTGTCAAAATTTCACTTGGACTGAGATTCACCTCTAATTAGAGAGAGACAGATATTTTCTTGGGATGATAGATGAGCTAACTCTTTCATTTTATTGGCTAAGAGTCCAAACCTTAAGATTATTTACCCAGTTTCAAAGAGTTTCAAAGAGTACTCTAGTGATTTTGTATTACCATCTATTTATTTCGATAAAGTTGGGGACTGATTGGAAAAGCAAAGCTCCAAAAATGCTAACCCAGCAGTTACAATGATGTAACTCTATAGCGTCTTTTTGTTGGACCCACAAGACGTGGTAATCGTCCATGTCTGTCAAAAGTCTCAGTTTGTAATTTAGGCTTTCTAATAGAAATCTGTAGCCAATAATGTGGGTCGTTAAGTTTACTGTGTATATAAACTGTATATAGGGCTGTAAAGGGGGTTGATCCAAGGGAGAAGCTCTTGATTGATTTAATGGAAACATGTATGGTGCAAGGAGACATGAGAAAGGTCAGTCATGTAGAACCCATTTCAGTTTTTGTCCACATGTACAGTGAATATGAATTAGCCTTCGTTTACAGTGACTGGCTGATGGTGCTAATTTTATCTGTGAGTAACTGGTGTGGCTTACCTCAGTATAATATCTGTGAAATGTACACTTCATTGAAAGGCATATGAACATTTCAGAAGTCCACCCTCACCGCCACAGATCTTGAATGTGATCTCCCCCTTATCGTCTTTCCTTGTACAAAGTCGTAACACCCCTCCTGCCCTTCACTTGTCACTTGTGTCGGGCTTGGGGCCAAGAGGCTGACCTGTGCTCTCCGTGGCATCCAGACTGCCCGCTAGCTGCTCCAGGAGGCGTGCCCTTGCTGCATTCCTGCGGTGTTTCTTGCCCTCGTAGTGCTGCTGGGCCATCAGTGGGTTGTTGAACCAGGCTCCGCACAGACAGCAGTACTTCCCTGCCTCTCTACCGCCGTTTCCTCCGACCACCGCCATGGGCCAGGGCAGGGCAGGGGAAGGAGGAGGACACACAGCAGGGTCTGTGGACACAGGGGTGGAAGGGGAGGAGTCTGGGGGAAGAAGTGAACGGATAGGAAGTAGAGACGAGGAGTGAGGGGTGAGGGGTTGCAAAAGGGAGATGGGAGGATTGAATGAAGAGATTGAGGGAGCATATTAACATGACCTTAAATGCGAATGTTTTTACATCAATATAAAAATGCCATGCATTCATTTTTGCATGCACACACACTCGCTCTCACAGACAGAGGAAATCTCAACTACATGCTTACACACAAGCACACACATACGTCTGCATTTGAAATATGTCGTTTTGATTAAGACTGATTGCAAAGAGCGATAGATTGCTGTCTGTGGAACATAGATGAGGGTCACGAGGAAGCCATCAGCACTCCAGGGTGCAGTCTGCAAGTCTTTCTACTCACATCTACTGTACTCCAGAATGCCCCTGCTTCGTCTTAATAACCTACACCCTCTCCTCTCATCTTTCCTCCCCTTTCATCCCTGTCCTCTCCTCTGTGAGGGAATGAAAAAAAGACAGAAATGGCAGACTTCCAGGTGACCTGCTACTCGTGACATGACACTGGTTACCATGGTGATTGCCCATTAATAGCCAACAGGCACTGACATGTCCACAGGACACGGTTTGTGGCTCACACAGCGAAGACGTGCGTATGTGCGCATGGCTGCACGTGTGTACATGTGGGTGGCGGATTGAATGTGTAATCTATGCTAGAGAGTGTGTGTGTGTGTGTGTGTGTGCGTGCGCATGAATGAGCCTCCAGAATAGGCTGCTTGTGTGTATGTGTAAGGTACAGTACGTGTACCTTGTATTTGAACACAAGAAGGGAGTGTTAGGTCCACAGCCAAATTGTGTGAGAAAGCTTCTAGTGCCAGATGGCATGTCCAAATGTGCCGATTCGCCATCCACAATGTGTCAATGACTCTCGAGTTATACCGACTATGACTACACAGCCACAATGCAGCACGTTTAAATATTTTATAACACGAACAAAAGCCCACTCACACGCGCCTTTAAGCCTAAATGAGTCATATCACTTCTTTCTCAACAACCATCAGCTCACTGATAACAAATGAAGAGCATACAGGACTTGTTGACCAGTGACCGTGAGTGTGAGGTGTGTTGGTTTATGTGTGTTTTTTGTGTGTGTGCCTGTGTTGACTTGACTCTAGCCCTGCGAGCTGATTGGTTGCTCATACCTTGATGTGTCTTCGGGCTCTGTTCACATAGTTACTGTATCTAAGGCTGTGTCTCGGCTCATCTCACCAACCACACCCACTCACATTCCCTTCGCTTGTGTTTGCCTTTGCCACACTATTGTCTCTCTTACAAAAAGCAACCCTGTAACTGTATACATTGTTCTCGCTATTGATCTCAAAGATGAGGCCATCCTTTAATCTCTGACGCAGAATTCGTGTGTGTGTGTGTGTGTGTGTGTGTGTGTGTTTGCGCGTGGCCATGCACGAGTGAAGCTCCTTGAGCTCTGACAGCTCTGGGAAACAGCACGTGCTGAGCAGCAGCAGGGAGAGATCCTCGGATGTATTTTTCCTCTCCATTCCTTGTTTTCCCACCCTTTCTTTTCCCATGACTGTGATCTCTGCATACTGGAGCAGAAGTAAGTGTTTTTCACGGAGTTGGGCACAGGGAGTGTGCGTGATAGCGTGTGTGCAGGAGGTGGAGGCGGTGGTTTGGAGTGTGTGGGGATGTGATGTGCGAAAGGGGAGGGAACACAGGTACAGCCTCTGCTCTCCACCTCCACCAAGGGCTTCTCCAAGCACACATGGCCCTTGCCCTTGCTGTATGTTAGTGTCCATGTGTCTGTAGATGCATTGAATGTCTACCATGAATGTGCAGGCATCAGTCATCCTGCTTATGTGTATTTCTGATGATCACGTGCACACAAGCCTGTCAGCTTGGCTGTGCATCTCCTGTGGAACTCATCACAGAGTGATCATGAAGGCTACTTTTGACTTTAATCGCTCCTGAAATCCTCTTCTTCTCTCCCAGGTCACCCTTCCTCTTTTCTTGCTCTCATTCTCTTGTTTATTTTCCTCCAGGTCCCACTGTCACAAAACCCCTGTACAGAAGTGACACTTTTCCGAATGAGGCCAAAGTTTAGCAAAAGTCACTCAGGGGCTTGATTATAACACTCCATTTTGTAGCGATTACGTGTTTATAGCTCTTTGAATTTTCACTTTGAATCCAATTTGAATCACATTATGTAAAGCTCCCCTGGAGATGACTCACTGACACTTAAAAAAATGCTCATCTTAAACAATCTTGAGCCTGAACAAAATTCAATTTGCGGATGTTTTGATTTGTTAAGGAGATTTTTTTTATTAATCATAAGACCCTTATAAATTTAAGGCTGTCTGTGTGCTTCACCTTCAAAGTTTTTCTTCTTGGGTCATGTTAGCATTTCCAGACACTTTTTCCACTCTCGCATCCAGGCTAGACGTTTTGACTGAAGCATGACTAAAGCTTCCCAAATCCACTTCAGATAAAAATATATGCTTTGAACTAAAAATAGTTCTCAGTTCAGTGAAACATGTCGCACAAAGTGGATGTCTGGTTCACGTGTGTGTGTGCGTGAGCAGAGGTGAGAGTGTGTTTTACGACCACATTATTACCTTGGTGTTCAGTGAGGACAGGCTCTGTGTGCAAACATCAAGATTGGAGTCCATTAGGGGTTATTGATCAGCTGGGGCTGAAAGGGTCGATCACCAAAGTACCAGTTTGTGGTCAAATGATCGTATAGAGAGACAGGTAGAAGGTGTGAGATACCTGTGTTTGTGGGGCTGGTCATGGCTGTGGGTATGCTGGGCGGCTCCCCCAACACCAGGCGGACTCTCTTAGCGTGAGTTTTGCCTTGGTAGTGGGACTGGGCCACAATGGCGGAGGTGAAGAACATGTTACACAAGGTACAGCACTTGTTCCTGTCCACCTCTGTCTCTGCACAGTCCTGCAGGAGAAGAGGAGGTAGAAATGGTAAAAAGAGAGTGGTGGAGGGAAGAGAAAGAGAGGTAAGAGGATCACAGGGGGGGAGAGGGTAGGTGGTAGGAAGGTGAAAAGGAAAATAGATTGGTGGAGGTGAAGAAAGGAGGGATGTGAAAAGAGGCAGGGGGAGATGAAGGTGAGAAAAGGAGAGACGAGAGGCAAGGGGAGATGAGAAATGGAAAGATGTACACTTTGCACTGACCTCCCTGAGCTTTGTCACACACACACACACACACAAAAGCAAAGAGAGGGCTGATCAAATATTCATCTGTCTCTCTGGGCTGAGACTGTGGCTTGGCCCTTTCACCGCTGCTGGTTCATTACTAATGATGAGGGGGAGTTGCTCCCCACGGGAGAGTGGGAACACAAACAAAAAGACCAACCGCCTGATTGACACAAATGTACAAACACAGACACACAGACACACACACACACACACACACAGAATTCAAGCAATGCTTGTCCTTCTCTCTAGCTTTTTAGCACGGAAAACAAACTGAACTAAAGGAAAAACGAAAATATACTGTAGGCTGCATGTCGAAGAAAAAACATTATTTTTTAGAAATCATCCCAAATTGCCAGCACAGATTGATGGAACTGTGGCACTTGCCTGAAAACCTTGCCCCTAACAGGCACAACATTTTTTAAATTTGAGAAATGACCCTACAGAAACTCTGTAGAACGGAGGAATATCAGACACCAAAGACCTGCATACAGAAACAGACACTATAAGTGTGTGTATGTATGTATTGTTTGGGCTAAACCCCCTTATAGTTCAAGTTAAAGGAAATCAAAACAGCATTTCATGCACAAAGCAACGTTTGAAAAGACATGCTTTCTGAGTTTTGAGAAAGAACGTGACTGGCCTTGCACAAAGACCTGACCGTAACCCCGTCCAACAGCTTGGGGATGAATTAGGATGGACTGTGAGGCAGGTCTTATCATCCAACATCGGGGCCCTGACCTCACTTATGATCCTGTGGCTGAATGGGGGCAAACCCCTGCAGCCAGGTTCCTAAATGTTGTACACAGCCTTGCCAGGAGAGTGGAGGCTGTTACAGCAGCATGCTTTTGGAATTAGTGAAATCTTACTTTAATCAATTACATAGGGGTGTAGTGTTTAATCCCACATACTTAAATATGTAAATTAAAACAGGGACAGCATAACATAAAACACAAATGTTGAATGTCACAAGTAGCAAAATTTCACATTTTCAGCAAAATCTTTCAAATTCTACTCCTTCATAACTGCCCCCCCTCCCCCCTTCTTTCTTCTACTCACTGCTCACATTGAACCTCCACCTTCTGTCTGTTCATCCAGACTTTTATTCTGTCTCTGCCTCTTCGGAACTCTCTTTCTATTTGCTTGCTCTCCTTCATCTCTCCTCTTTTCTTTTTGTCTTTCTTTTCACACCAGCGCGCTCTCTAGTCCAGGTGTCATGTCGAGTTGGAGGAGAGAAACCTCAGTCTTGGTAAAAGAGAGGACAATAATAGAAAAGTGTCTGCGACACCATATCTGAGTATGTGTGTGTGTGCTGTGTGTCTCTGTAAGTAAATGTGTGTGTGTTTGTGTGTGTGTGTGTGTGTGCGTCTTGTGTCAGCCCTGGTTAGCATCACAGACAGTGGATGTGAGAGTTAAGGACACCTTTACCTTCCAGGCTTAGCTTTGTCTCTCAGCTGTCCCATCCCTCTCTTTCTCCTTTCTTCTTCTTCTTCTTCTCTCTCTCTCATTCTCTTCTTGCTTTTTGTCTTTTTGCCTTGCCTTCACTCTCAGCCTCCCTCCCTCCCTTCCTCCCTCCGGGATCCTCTCTCCCCCTCTGGGCACCAGTCTCAGTGACTCTGTGTGTTGTGGGATGAAATATTTATGTGTATTGGCAGGCCCTCGCCACCCCCTCTCCTCCTCTTCTCCTCCCCCGTGTCTGTCCCTGCTGTGATCATGTTAAAGGCTTTCTCTGAACCGTCCCATACCCCTGCCTTCATCTCCACCAGTAACTTAGTTTCCTTCTCCTTCTCAGTTGATAAAATCCATTTCATTGTGCTTTATTAGCGCATGAAGCATTGTCTCATCTTGCCAAAGGAAGAGAAAGGAAGTGTGTTGATATTTGTTTGTATGCGAGTATTTGTTTGCAAAGTAAAAACAGCTTATTTATATTTATCTCTTGATTTTTATTCATGATTGTATCATGGGAGACACAGTGCCCATGAGGACAAGTCTCCTCTCCTCTCCTCTCTTTTCCACTGCTCCCTCATTACCATCTCTCCTCGTTCTGTTCCACCTCATCTCTAATGTGTACTTTCTGCTCCTCCTCTCGTCTCCTTCACTATTCATCCTACTGTTCTTTCCCTCCACCACCCCCCTCGCCTACTTTGTCTACTTCTTCTCTCCCCATGGGCTGCGCTGCTGAGATCTTGTTCTACCCAAATCTTGTTGCACCATGGATGAGGAAAATCAACCGGAGAGAGTCGATGTCCTACAACTGCGTGTTTTATGACTTAGGACAAAGAGGCTGAGTGGATTCTCTGTGGCAGCCCGCAGTGGTCTCACCTGCCAAAACACGTTGAAAAGTATAAGAAGCAGTCGACAGAGATGGGCCTGAAAGACGAAGAAGCATCTACTTGAATGAAGGCAATGCAACGACAAATGTTACACCAGGGATTTAGTGACAGTGCGGGGGGAAGTTTTAAACAAGCTCAAGTGTGTGTGGGTGACTGACATGATATGAATAATTGTCAGCTCATTACAACTGCCACTCTACTCAACCACTTTAAACAATAAACAGCATCTCTGACTCACAGTTTTTCTGTCTCACTGTCTCCGCTGAAAGTCATCCACCTTTCTGTTTCTTCACTTTTGATTTCTAGATTTCTACCGTCGCTCATTTCAGAATTCCTCTCTGTATTTTGTCCCTCGTTGTCTCTACCTGTCGCACCTCAAACATCTGTTGAGGCTGATTTGCATGCGACCTAATTGTTGTGTGTTTTTTCTGTTTGTGTGCGCATATGCTGCCTGACAGTGACGTCTGTATCGCAGAATATTTTGTGTTTGGGTGGCTTCATCCTGCTCATGCATCTAACAATAGACTCCTAATTAGCTGTGTTAATCTTCCTCTCCTTCTGTTTTGCTTCCTCTCTGCTCCTCCTTACTTCTACTGCTCTGTGTTGAGGCGTTGTGGGAAACATTGCTAAATATACACATGGAGCAGCACAGGGAAACAGACGCTCTCATTTGGAGTTTGAAGAAGCGCTGAAAGTGTAAATTGAAAGGAGACACGGTGCAAATATAGCATTAGAGGAGAATAAAAGGCGAGGGAAAAAAAAACATTTTGTTATCTCTCGCCCTTTGTGCAAGCAGAAAACTGCTCTGATGGAGAGAAAGTGAAGGGTGGAGAACAGGGGAGAAAAAAGGATAAAGTCTCCTCCTGTTTCATCTGGGAGCACCTTTACGACGTACTTTCTCTATGTGTGTTCTGTGACAAACACTTTCACCTACACACAAACCTCAAGGCATGACATTATACACTGGATAGATGCTGGCATTTCATTCACTCTGTGAAAATCCTTTTTTGCTGTTCCCATTGGACTGCACCATGTCAATCAGTACGAGAACAGACGGGCAAAAACAAGATGAAGTGCAGAAAAAAGATTTGCAAAACCTCCCCTGGGAGGAAAAGAAAGCTGAAAGAGATGAAAGAAGCCAAGTTTGTCCCAAGTCGAAAAGGTGAGAATCTCATCTCTGGAGAACTGTTCATCTCGCATCAGTTTTCCAGAATTGTCAGATAATCAATGTCACATATCTGTGTGAAAGGTTATGAAGTGCTAGCTGTGGCACTCGCAGTGCGTTACAGTACGGCAGATGAGGTGAGTGTTTGTGCACATGGTTTGTTTGTGTGTATTCACTGTCCCATATGAGGTGAAAACCAGGAGGGGCTGAGTCATGTCTTATTCACTTAGGGAGACAGATGGAGGCGCAGGTGTGTATATTTCTACAGTATGTGTGCCCTTGACATGCCTATTTCACGAGTGTCTGCATTGTGGTTCACATGTATCATCTTTTTTCTGACATTTCAATTAGGTGGCAATTGCTTCATTTTCCTTTTCTTTTTTAGTAGACACAAGTTTGACAATTTCTTAAATGCTTCGCCTCCACAAACTTTTCAAGCGTAGCCTGGCCCTTAATGTCTCACTATTCAGGATTGATCTAATTTTTGCTGTGGGTAAAAAAAAAAAAGGGGTGATGAGGGAATCTTCTAAAAGGTTTTGAAAATGTAAGCTTATGTAATAGAGTTATGCAAAGAGACTTTGGATACAGGATAAAGGAAATGGTGGAAAATGGAGCCTTGAGGCACGCTACATGTGAACTCTGAGGGGGCAAACCCATCCATGGACACAAGGTATTTTTGGTCAGTAAAACATAAAAAGACCAAGTCAAGGTCTAAAGCAGATCAAAACAGATAACTCCTACCCTGCTTGATTGTATATTTGTGACTGTTAATCCAGAACTGTCTTTATACTTTTGCCTTGCTGGATTTACGGATTTAATGGGGACTGAAATAACTTGGATCTGTCCCCTTTGAAGATGTTTTCTAGCAGCCCCAAACATTATTTGTGAGAGTTTGAAACTTTGCATTGCTCATTTCTCAAGTGAAACCCCAAATCAATTACACTGTGGTTGTTTGCAAACATTTTAGTTCAGTTAGTCAGCGGAGGGCAGAGTGTCATTGCTGTACCGAGCTAATTGGCCCTGCACTACGGCCCAGGGTCTTGGCTGTGGCGCTGCGCCGTTTTTGGAGACTATCCACCTCTTCCCCTCCTTCTCTCCCTCTCACTCTGGCACAGCTAGATTTGTCAGTTAGTTTGATAAGCTTTATGTTTCCACCAGCTGTGTCCTCGAAAGTGTGCACTGTATATATTCTATGTCTGTATGTGTGTATTATGCTATGTGGGACATATAGGTTTCCCGGATAATTGGGGCACACAATGTACAATAGTAAGGCTCCCTCTTCACTTGAGTGTACTACATTCACATTTCTTTTCATGGACACAAACACGCAAATGCACACACAAGACCCACAAACACAAAGTCACCAGCAAAATAGCAGTTGTGCTTAATGTTCGAAGGCCAACCACTTACTATGGATGCAAATGCAACCACTGAACATGGCCCTAGAAATATACAGACAAAATGGCCCACCTACAACACACACACACAGACAGACACACAAACATGGCTAATGCACTGACCTCCCTAGCCATGGCCTGCAATAGTCAGATATAGAACTGCTTGGTGACGTCCGCTTCCACTAAATCTTACCAAAAACACCACAGAAAAACCTCTCCTGGGAGAATTAAAGCACAACAACTGCACTCAGCAGATCAAGCAGATATTCCCATGAGCGCTTGGCTGCCATGGCCAAGCCTGAGAGTGGACGGCCCGAGTAAAAGATTAGACTCAGGCTCTAGTCAACTTAGGTTTTTTTCATCTACGGACACAAAAACATGCTGCAAATTCTTCCATTTCAGCATGCAAATAATTGCCCTTCCACAAACAACCTCACAGTGATTTCAGGTTCTGATTATACTGCAAAACAGGAAAGTCTGGCTAAGCTTGATAGTTAGAATCAGTAACAAATACCAATTGGAGATATGAAAACCAAATGAACATGTATGTTATGCAAAACAGAGACAGAGAAACAGACTCAGTGAGAGCATACAGGGTTATCTGGCCGCAGTCTCTTGGAAGGTGGTCCTCCATCTTCAGGGTGAAGCATGTAGAACAGTCGTACCTTGTTGGCATGTTTTTTACTCTGAGAGAGAGAGACAGAAAGAAAGAGAGAGAGTGAGAGCATCAGCCAGTGAAGTGAGATTTATTTTATCAAGTGAGCCAAGTAGAAAAAAAAAATCAATGACTGTCACTCCTCCTTGGCAACTCCCTCCGAGCTTTTATCCCTGTTTCAGCTGATGATGCTAGCAGACATTTTGGCCCCTCTGCCAGCCTCAGCTCTCTGGGAGCCCTGAGTAAGATGCTGGGTAGGGGAGGCACTGGGAGGATAAGGACTCTTTACTTCACTTGTACAAACTGGCACCGCAAAGGTCTAAAATAAATTATGGAATAATATGGATGGCTCAAATTAAGGTAAAAATAAAAACTAGTGTTTTTGTGGAATCCACAATAATAAAATAATAGAGTAGATATTAGATGAGATTAGATTCAACTTTATTGTCATTGTGCAGGGTACAGGTACAAAGCCAATTAAATGTATAATGTGAATAATGTTATTGTAATATATTAGCATAAAAGCAGATAATATATTTAAATGGGTCTGCATAATATTAAATTATTTTGGTGAAAAAATGGTTCTAGTACATATTTGTATTGTTAATGGGTTTTTGCGCTGCTTACTCATTTGTTTTTGTTGTATTTGTCACAGGGCTATAAACTGTAAAGACTATAAGCTAAAATAAGCAGTAATCTACAGTACTGTGTATATGAAAGGACAGTGAGCCATCCTTGAAGCTGCTAACTGTCACTTTAATGCAGAACAATGAAAATCACTGCACATACTGCAGGGTAAAGATTAGTGCACGTGTACGTGTTTAGATATCTCTGTGTGTTTGTGTCCAAGGTTGACACAGCTATCTTGCTCCATGCAGTGCTTTATTGGCATGCTCTGACCTTCACTCCTTTCCACTATATACCATCTATTATTATCTATCTTCCACTTCTGCTGCTATTTTCCATTGTTAACATGCTTCTGTAGCTTTACTGCCGCATATGCAGTCAGTTACACAGTACAGTATGGCAGGGATTCAAGTCAGATTTGTGATTATTAAAAAAGGTTAACCTTTGGTGTGATGAGAGATGGAGGTACATACATTAGAATGAGACTATTTGTCAAATGTGTTAAGGCGGCTTTATCCAGAAGGGAATCACTTGTGGAATTACGTTTTGTAGATGAAAATGTACTTTTGTGTATATTATGGCTGAACAGCACACAAAGCAAGCGAATGGGAGACTCTGACAACATACACTGTACTTGCTGCTCCAGTGCTTAGATTGGATCCTCTGCCCCCGGGACAAGAACCCCCTCCCTTTACCTCACATGCCTCCTCACTTGTCAGACTACTTTAATGCATTTTGTCAGTACTTGTGTGTGTGTGTGTTTGTGTTTGTGTGTCTTGAGTGTATGCTTGTGTTTATAGGTGTATAAATGGTCATGAAGTTGATGGCTCTAGGATATGGGCTAAAAGCGGGGCCTTGTGTCACCATGGTTACCCTGCACTGACCCTCGGTACTCAACCCTTCTCTAATGGACTATGCATGTCTCTCTGTCTTTCCTCTCTCTGTTTTTTCTCAGTGTCAAATCAAGTTGGAGGAGACAGACAGGGTAGAGGACAACTATAAAAAATGTCTGCCACATTATTCCTGTGTGTTTGTGAATATATGCAAAATGTACCTCATCATACATGTTTAGATTAACATCCTTAACACCAAGCAACCTCCATTGTCACAATATCGGACGGCGGTGTATGACTTTTGTGTGTAAAAAATGTACAAAATGTTTGTCTTGCTCGTTGCCCGTCTATGCAAGTCATCCATGTGTATGTGTTAGTTTATGGGTAGTTGTTAGCTAGATAGCTGTTACTGCTAACTGTTGTTTGTTGTAACTAAACCACTGAAATGCATAAGACATTCTTCTGGTGTTTCGGCACTCAGATACTAAAAAGCTTCAGGTGCCTTGCTGCCACCTTCTGCACTGGAGTAGGGGTGGACTGCGATCAGATTGGCGCCTCCAAACGCTTTCTTTAGCCTGTCATAGTTGTCTCCGTGTCTTAGGTGAAAACACTTTCAGTTTCAGAATTGTGCTATACAAAGATGCTTTTCCCTGCCTTCTATTCTTATTCAGTCTAACACCCCAAAAGCTCCATGCCTCCAAATGATGTCTTGTCTCGTCTCCTTGATCTACTGACACTGAGGACATGAAGCTGTGACTCAGCTTGCCCATTTGTCTGCACAACTCAAGGCTGTGTGTTTTTGTCAGACTTAGGTCGAGACAGAATTAGATTACTTTCAAGTGAATGTGGTTGGTACATATGCGTGCAAACCCATACACACTGTTGTTGTCCTCGCTTAATTCACTCCAGATAAGGGCCCTGTCCTCATTAGTCTCCTTGTTAATCCCAATTGTGTCTGGTAATCAAGGACAACATCAGCGCAGTACATGCACGCAAGCTCACATGCACATGTGCCCGTGCACACACACGGGGCTGATTATTTAATGGCCATTCAGTTAATTACTCTTAGGGATTCTGCTGAGAGGTAGATTACATTAAAACTAAAAGTGTGTGTGTGTGTGTGTGTGTGTGTGTTTGTTTGTGTGCAAGTAACTACCATTACCATACTGCATTAAGTTTATGTATATTGGATGAGCACTGTTTTGAACGGCACGAGCACAAATTGGTACAAATAAGGCTGATGCACAGTGTGCATCTGCAGTGTGCCTGTCAGAGCAGCGATCGCAGCATCGCAACATTTTTTTGTTTAGTGCGAAGATTCCTGTAGGGGCAGAGTCAGACTCACCTCATAGTGAGCGGTGCGCTGGGATTCGGAGATGAGCTGGGCATTGCAGATGTTACAATAGCTCTCTGTGAACAAGCCTCCATCCACGACGCCCGCAGACTTCATCTTCATCTGAGACTACACAAACACACACACACCCCCAAACATACGCACATATGAATATGATTAAAATACAGAACGGAATAAAATGTCAGTGAACCTGAAAGTGTGTGTTAGGGGTGCATGAGCATGCATGTATCTCATCTCAATTTAGAAATTGTTTTCCTTCACAATGACAGATTCATCATGACAGTTCAGCCCAAAATATGTTGATCCTCTCTGTCAGAACATCCTCTCATGGATGATTTTGGCTCCAGTCTTAAAAAACAATTGCCTGAGGCTCTGGCTTGAGTTTCTGCATTTTACTTACCAATTAACTGTTAAATATGTATTTTTTAAATTTAATTTGGGAATCATTTAGAAACACTGAACATGCAGCTAGAAACAAAAAAGATGACCTTAATTAGGGTTTTAACGATGATGTGAAGACCTGGAAACTTAAATTGTTTTAAAACCAAAATATATAAATAATCCATTACAATATTCAAATTTTGACATTCAGGTTTGTAACATGAGAAGTACATGACCAGAGACCCCACCCATTTTAACCCTTTAAATAAACTTTATTGTATAGCCAAAAGCAATTTTTGAGACAATTACAGTCTCAGACGTAAACTGTTAAAAGGTCTCCAATAAAATATTCTGGTGAGGAACAGTGTGTTAAAACCTTGTCAGTGCTGGGACTGCCCAACCAGTAAAACCACCAAGACCTGAGCATCCCGCTGGGAACCGTGGCTGTGGGTTCTTAACAACCTGGCAGAAGTGTGTTTTTTTCCCGCTTTTATAAAGAGTACCGTAATAGAAAATGGTTTAATGATGTGCTCTGGGGTCTTGTGTTCAATTTTCTATTCTCTTCATTATGTGTGCCCTGTAGGCACTGCCCTGTCAGTGTTAGGATGAGTAACGGGTCTGTAGGGAATGGTTCCAGGGACATCAACCATTAAACGGGATGAGCTCCTTGCCCTAAGGAAGTGACAGAACTGGGTGCTTGTAGGGGCAAAGTGTTTCATACTGCAAGATACACGAATGCTGCACAGGTCAGCTGCAGTAAGAAAGAACTGGGCCTTTTGTTCCTGAGAACCTCAACATCACTGATGAAATCAGACACAATCTGCTCTGTGTGACAGCAGGGGAAAGCAGTGACAGGGATAGGTGTTCTTTATTTCAAGTCTAGTGTGTAATTTAGCCTATGCACTTGCTTAACGCTCAACACATGTGAGTTAACACACACTTCAACAGACTACTGATAATTACCCCTGTCTGTTCTCCTTGTCTTTTTAGTGAACCTTGGACCTTCCAGTTAACTACAGACATGCAGTACAGACACTTTCACTATTATCTAAATTCATTTACAGTACAACGCCCATACATTAAAATGAAATGGCATTGCAGACACAAATATAAAATGCATTTTGTTATTTAATGTCTGTGAGGTATAATATTCAGTCTGAAATGTTAGTGATGACAAGTTGGAAACTTGTTTTGTCTAGAGGCATGAACGCATTATTACCTTCACTATGTGAGGTGTCCTGTGAGACACAATGGAACAGATATATTTTGCAAACTGACACATTAGATTTGCTGCAGAATTTGTGTCCTCCCAGAGTTTTGTGGCAAGAAAAAGACCTTGCGCTGTCTGTCTGGATGTCAGCCAGGCAGAAGCAAGTCTATGATTTAATCTTCTGGCAAATTAAAAGAGATTGTGACTGCAAAAATATTCTTATCTTCTTAATATCTCTATTACTGCTGATTATTACATGCAAGATGGGAGATGTAGACTAATTAATAAAGGCAATCTGTTGGTGAGATTAATGGAATGGCAGGCCCAAGGAAGCGAAAAGATGGAGAGATAGATAATGGGGGAAAAAAGTGAAGGAGAGAAGAAAAAAGAGAGGGTGTGGAAGGTTTATAATTGGTTCACCGAACGTGATATCTCCATGTTACATGGGTTTAGAGATCTTAATGGAAAAGCGGTTTCATTCCAACTGTATGAGACCAGAGCAATAGGGTCTATCTGTATGTACTTTGTTCTGAGAATCTAATTATATTTCATATACTTCACCATTAACTTTGAAACCTGCATGAACCACATGTGTTATATTTAGTATCAGCGGACACTTCATCTTTCGATTCCTTTCTTATAGAGTTACAGTATAATTTGCATCTTCTTACAGAGGTCAATGGAAACTATGTAATTAATGATGACGGACGTTTATAAAAGTAAAGAGAGTGTATATATAGATGATATGTGTGAGTGGACGCTGATGATAGGTCAGCAGTCTGAAATTTAAAGGCCCTGATAACCTATTTTCTCAGTCTGCTTCTTACTACGAGTGATGAGTCCCACGTGAACAAAGTGTTCTGCCAAAGTTGGAACCGTTTAGTCAGAGACAATTACGTCAAGGTGTTGATTATAGATTATACAGATAGATTTGGCAGGAATCTAACAGCTCTGCTTAAGGGAAGTCTGACACCTGAGCATCTCAGGCA
The DNA here is from genome assembly GCA_036024295.1 of Nannoperca obscura. Classification (NCBI taxonomy): domain Eukaryota; kingdom Metazoa; phylum Chordata; class Actinopteri; order Centrarchiformes; family Percichthyidae; genus Nannoperca; species Nannoperca obscura. The sequence goes on along the minus strand of JAVQJL010064913.1, from coordinate 759 downwards.
GGCAAACTCCGTATCCTCTAAATCTCAGTCTATTCTGATGGTATTTTATATATAAATATACTATATTTAAATCATTTTATGTTTTGGATATTATTTACTTTTTTTACTATAAAGCACGGTGTAGCTTTGTTTTGCTTTGGGTATTATTTACAATCACCTCCACCTATGTACAGCAACTGTGTTTGTCAGCTGTGCAGCATGTAATTGCTATGCTAAAAGGACCAAAGAGAAAAGGGAGGCTGGCTCCACATCCCTCCACATGTCAGTATAGAGTAGATGAGAGATTTGTTTTTTACATATGAGTCAACTAAAACTACAAAAAGTTAGTAAACTGCGTAACTTTACTGCCACCAAGTAACGGAGCAGCTGAGTTCTGAGTTGCTGATCGCTAGCTCTCAATAGCATTAATCAGATAGTTAAACAGTAAAGTTATAACCAGCAACCATTGTTTTAATGTTAGATATGCTAACTTAGAGCCCAAAGGTAGCGTTAACGTTGTAACACAGTTATTTAAATTTCCCAAACACCGCTGAGCAGCTGAGTCCACGGCAATCAAGTGTAACGTTAACGAAAAGCACTCTTCACTCGTAATTCCCATTTAATAAATCAGGGACAAATCAACACAACAGTAAGTCACATGCTCGACAGCAACACGGAACATTAACCAACCACACAGTCAGACAACATATTGTTATTCGAGGCCGAGGAGTCTTCATGTTACATGTTCAACACATCAAGCTAACCCAAAACTAGCCGCCT
>JAVQJL010064907.1:0-13562 GCA_036024295.1 Nannoperca obscura | reverse complement strand
AGTGTTTATTGGGGCATTTAAGTAATTTAATTATTGATTTTTATTGTTTGAAAAATTGAAATTTCTGTTCTTATGTGGCCCCCAAAACAGGGTTAGAGAATCCCAAGCCTAAATTATTACTAGTACCACCGCTACTACTACCAATAAAAATAGCAGCAGCAGCAGCAACATTATCTGTATTTAGTGGTGCAACAAAAAAAAATGCAGATAATTTGGCCCTTGGCTTGGCATGCTTGACATAATTTTGCCCTTGGAGAAAACTAATTGGGGAACCCCTGGTCTATGTAGTTGTGGCACGGCACTCCGAACAAGACGGGCCAGCTGAGAGGAACAGATAAGACGAGGTGGGGAAGGTCCCAGTCATCTGTGATCCTGGCCAGAAGGTTGAAATGTGCTTTCGAAAAAAGGGGGATTGAATTACAAGACACTGATGTAAAGCATGTTGGAAGTATTTACCTCGTAGTACTTCTGCAGTGCAGCCAGTAAGCAAACTCTGAGGCCATTGATCAGCTCCTCATTGGGTGTCTGGAAGGTTACTCTGGAGTACCAGCGGGTCATTGCGCTGGAGAAGAAAAAAAAAAGCAAATGCATTTCTATTAAGATATGACCACCATTACCACAGGTTTGACTGATTTCGCAAGAGAAAAGGGTAAAATATGTGTTCATCTAAAGCAAACTTCTTTTAACACTAATCTGCTGATTGAAAGTATTTAGTTTAGAATGTTCTAATAGATTTCCTTCACATACAACCTCAAAATTGTCTCATGTAAGTAGTGACTCAAATGTCTGTGTGGCAAAAATGTGAACGTTGTACTAGAAAGTAGTAACTGAAATGAACAGAGAAACACTGCTTTGTGCTCCACATGAATTCATTAAATAATTATGAATAACAACTGAGAAAATGTCAAATCTAAAAAATGGACCAAAGTAAAGTTTACCTGTTCACACTTGCAACAAAGCCCATGACTGATTGATGCGCCCTGCTGGTGTCGTGGTGGACATCAACTCCAACCACCATCAAGTGTTTCTATTCAAGTGAGATAGAGGTTCATTATTTCCCCACTGACTGCAGTAATGTTACAAACTATTATTTTCGGTTTAATGCTGGTACTCTGATTAATTAACAGAGGCTACCACATTATTGGTCAGAAGGAGTTATCTTGTTGCTCTTGTGGGACATGATACTCACCAGAGGGACATTAACAGTCCACAGCTCTCCTCCCAACTTGCTGTTCATCTGCAGGAGGATCTTTTGGGCAATACTCTTCAACTTCTGTGGCTGGGAAATTGTCCGGACATTGATGGCCTGACGACAAGTCAGTAACAAAAGAAACAAAAAAAACTTTTAAACAGGAGAACATATTTTCAAAATTAATGATTTTGTTAACAATTCCAAACTATACTCTTTCCTCTAATTCTACACCAGACATGTGGACACACATGACAAACATTATAAACCTGGGATGGGATGGGACTTTTGACACAGCAGAGCTTCTTGATGGCACTGTAGAGATCTTCTCTGTTGCCGACCAAGATGCACACTATGAGCTGTACATTGGGCTGTAAACAGATGAGACTAGAACACTTAAACAGAATGGACTTCATTGCATTGTCGGCTTAAGATCAGTGGTACCAGACAGTCAACATGTCATCATGGTCAAACTTGTGCACCAGCAGCAATACAATTGCTATTTAGTTACATGGATTTGCAGATTGTGAATGCAGGGAGAAGGTCATTTATAGAATACACATCAAATCACCAATTCATTTATATGCAGGACAAAAATGTTCAAAGGTGATGTTAAACATTATAATGAAAAATACTATATAGCCAATATGTCGTTGTGTGGTATATTGCATCTTTACTTCAGTTCAATGGCAATCATATTTTAAGACAACATATCAAATGCACAAACACTAACATTTGCTAATACAGGATATGTAATTGGCTTCAACTCAATAAATCACTTCTTGAAGCTAAATATTAAACTCAATATGTTAGCAGGCAAAGCTACAATACACCATGAGCTTGTTAAGGGCATGTGGGCAGAGCCGGACAAATGTTTGACGTGGACACATCATGTGTAATGCGCAGTGGGACAAGCTTGGAGGACACAGGGAAAAGCAGGTATATTATTACACTTAATAAGTAGTAATAAATTACTTGTTAAGCTATTGATCAAAATGATCATTATATTTCATACCTCACTGGTGATTTGAGAGTGGATGCTCTTGACGTAAGTCTCTGTGCGATCATCTCTCAGCTCCACACGAATGGGTCGCTGCAGTCGCACCCCAATAGGACCGGCCACCTTGTGAAAGGTGGAAACCAGCTCTTCAGCCTGCTCTGCACAGCGGCGAGGGTAGAAGATGGCCCAGGTGTTCAATGGGATCTAAATGGGTCAGTTGGTGAACAAACAAAGTAATACATAAGCCATTCCACAGGCTGAGGCAAAATAACATATATGGTTACATGCTGATGCTTGAGGAGGGCAGGTAGAAACTGTGGCCACAATCTCCAGACAGTTTGGGAATTAAGCATACACAGATCACTGGTAAAATCAAGTGTGAAAGAAATGTCACAGGCTGGACAATGTTACTGCCTCGCTTCATCGTGCATCAAAAACGAGGAGGCAGCAAGACATTTCTCTCCAACACTCACAGAGCTGATTGAAGCATCCCTGACAATCTCTCTGGACCAGGACACATCAGCACCAGTGACAAAGGATGAAGACTGCAGACAGATGGTTTCAACGGGTAGAGTTCTACCTTTAATCTGCAAGAGAGAACACAAAAAAATAAAAAGGAAGGAACAATGCATCAACACTAGATTCTGTCTTCCTACCTTTCTGCTTCACCACTCTATCACACAGACAGTCATTCCATATTTAAATATTCTACAGATATTGTCACTTTGTTTTTAAATGTATTCCTCAGGACCAGACTTACTTTCAGTCAGTTCTCAGTTTAACTTTGTTAAACACGGCTTTTAAATAATTGATTTACAGTGACTTCAAAAAGTACTGACACTCTCTTTTACATGTTCAAATGTTCAACAAATAAATGAAAAGTGGAACAGGGCTTAAATTTAGTCAGAACTGACTATTGTTCAACGGAAAAGGACAAATATGGCACTTATCATATTACAGACAATTTGCATCCCTGTCTTGCCCTGCGAGAAAACTAAGAGTTGCATTATTCATATTTATGTGTACTTGAAAAGCATTTCCTTTTAGTGACACATTCTTAGTATTCAGTATTGAAGGTTGTATGTGAAAATAAACTCTAATATTAAACAGAAGAGCCTCACCAGCAGGATTTCTGAGGAAATCTCCAGTCCCCATCTGCTGAGCTCCTTCAGACTCTCAGGGTTGGTGCTGATGTTCTTCAGAAGCTGTTTTATTGAGTGGGTGTGCTGCTCACTGCTCACATTGATGTGCATGGTCAGGTCCTACAATATATGAAAAAGACACTCACCAAGCCTGTTTCCACGTTCTATATTATTCTTTTTAACCAATACACATTTTATTCATATAACAACATCTAGTCTTTACAGCTGCTTAATGTAGGCGGTAAATCTATAAAGAGACCAGCCTGTGAGAGGGAGACCATTTTTCTGACACATCACATTTACCTTCATAGCTCTGAAGTCCTTCTTCATTTTCTCTGGGATTCCCGTCATGAAGGAAAGCTCTGGTACTATAAGGATCTCTCCGGTAATGATTTGCTGCAATCAATCAATATAACATTATCTACACAGTTGCTCACATAATAGTTTTGAAATCATTTCCTCTTTTTATCATTATGCTTCTGATTGACAAAAAATTAATAAACAATCTAAAGTATCAATGTGTATATAGAACACGTATTACTGATGCCTGAGTAGAATACCTATGACAAGGGAAAATACAAGTCATTGATATGACAGACCTAACTTAGTTTGTTGTAAAGCAATATTTATTTTGGGTGTTTTAGATTAAAGTCCGTTCACAAATATTCTGAGAATACTCTCAGGGAGCTCCAAACTTAGCCTAAAAAATTCTAGCAAGGAGTCCTAGCTTAGAAGCGATTTAGGAAAATTCTCAGAGCACTCAGAGAAACGTTTACCTTAGTGAGGGGGTGTGGTTGACACCGTTTCAAGGCATGACATTTTAAAAAAGGTGCGATTGGTCAGATATTTAATTAAAATACATTAAAAATGCACTCTTAATAATAATGGGCATTGAATGAACAGTGGCCTAATTATATAATTTATTACTCTATTGAGTAATTATGATTATTTTATGAAAAGGACATCTCTGTTGAATACATGGTAAGCCTACTTTAAAAGTAGCCTATTCACAAGCTTATAGCTGTTAGATTTATTTGTTTACAGTTATTTTCCATGCTGGTAATTTTCATATTTAATCCATTGTATATTAATGGGGGAAATGACAGCTAATCAAATTCTGTGATTGCTTTACTGTCTATATGTCATCATACTATACAATACTGTTGCGTTTTTCCAATTGCCAAATATCTTGTGACCACTTTTATTACTGCCGGTTTAGGATTATTGTGTGTGGTGGGAAATGAGCGTTTCATTAACTCACCGTCATTCAGAATTGGAGAATATTTCTCCTACCTCACTGTCTTTCCGCCATTCCTAAACTCGTTACAAGTACTCCTCCCTACTCCTAAGTTTTTATCTAAGGAACTCTGGGCATTTCTGTGATTAACTTTTATCTATAACTGTAAGGAGAATCTAAGAATTCAGTCACTAGGAGCAACTCTTTGTATTAGGAAGCTTTAGGAATACAGACCCTGACGCAGATTGCAAGACTTATTGCAGCCACAAGGGGGCATTCTGATGCAAGAATTCAGGTCATGACAGCGGAGTGGTCTACTGTAAAGAGCTTAATGTACAAATAAAAAAAAAAAATAATAATAATACAAATACTACAGCTGACTATCTTGCAGATTTATTATGTTACAATAGAGGTTTTACCTTCCCTCCTGGCTTGGACCTCTCCTTCGGCCGATGCATTAGTAGAGGTTGGTCCATCTCTTTGATTGTAATCCCATAGTTCTTGCTGTTTAAATGTGGAGGATGTAAACAAGACTTTAATGCACGGAAAATGTAATAAAATACACCCTACTAACGGTCAGATATAATTAAGACGTTCATTGTTACTCTGAATTAAATTAACTGTCACCATTTCAATGCACAACATGTGCTGTACTTCTCTGCTCAGTTTTGATGAGTTCATGTACAGAGCAGTGTCACCTGTAATATTCCACAAAGCTGGTTTTTGTGCCATCCATCAAAGTGAAGGTGTCTTTGGGTGACTTGTTCCACTCGATGGCATCAATGCGGTAGGTGCGGTTGTTGTAACGGGTGATGACGATGCTACCGATGAGGTCTTTGGTGCATTCGTCTTGGAAATTCTCTTTGCTCTGTTGGTACAGTATGTTCCTGGCAGACAGCAGGGGGCAAAGCTCACATTTTTCCCTTTTCTGTTTCAATAGAAAGGCCCTCTGCCTTGTTTTGGCCTTCTCTGTTCAAACTGAAAGGGCAAAACTAGCACAAGATTTCTGATTGAATAATCTATAGAAGCAATAGGCTTGCATTAGATGAGCTGCTAGCCTTCAACTCACTTATTTCAACCACATTCCCAGACGGAAGGGTTATAGTGGTCAGCAGTATTCATAGTTCTGTCTCAGAGGACAAACACACCAAGAACGTCACAAACTGGTAATTAAATATGTATGACCATATCACAGATTGACATTTACATAGCTCCATGTGCATTGGTCATACTCCATGTTTAAAGTTGTTATAGTAGCCATAGAGACATGCAGAAGAAATGGGATAAAAGATGCACTCTTGATATTATAGCATCCGACAGCACCACCCAAAATCTACAGGAAAAAAAGGGATTCCTTCCCTGTAGCATTGACAAAATTATCTAGGTTTTGCCAAAGAATAGAAGTTTACAAAAACTAAACGCTTGCCTTAATGTTCTGAATTAGTGAACTTGCTACTGTTGATTTGCTGTGTGAACTCACATGACATCCAGCACGGAGTCATTCCGCAACACTTTGTGAGACACATCCACACACAGGTACATGCCTCCATCGGTGCGCTTGATACAGGTGGAGTAGCCTGGCCACACTTGTAGCCTATAAAAACAAACAGGAGAATGAATGGACTGGAGATGTTATGAGCAGGAGTCTGCCCGCTGATGTTAAAATACAACTCAATACTAACCGATGCTTTCCAAGCATGACGGCGCTTTCTGGATCGTAATGATTTCGACCCACCAGCTTCAGTCCAATCATTTTCATTACCCTTAAAAAAAACAAAAACAAGAACAGTGGGTCATGTCCATTTGACATTGTAAAAGTTACATGATAGCATTTGTAAAATAATTACGGTTGCTTAGGTTATTTCATTAAAAAGGGAAAATGTTCCATTTTCTAAAGCAGTCTGGCTTTGTGTCCAAGAAAGCAGAAAGATCATGTTATCTGAAGGCTTCTTACTGCCCACAATGCATGAAACAGACAAATAGGATATTAATGACGTAGAAACAGCAACAGATTAGGTGAATGCTTTTATAGAAAGTACAAAACTTTAAAAATATATATATTTTAAATGATAGCATTTTTCATTTGAAATTCTTAACCTGGTTGGTGTAGTAAAATATTATTGCGTAATTTGTACACACCATCCAGCTGCATACTAACACAGATGTATCAATTTGATAATTTATGCTAAAACTGTGGTCAATTTCTGACCAAACAGTATAGGCACCCCCCCCCTCCTTAAATACCTCCTGAGCACCACATTGTAGAATGGAATGCATAGATCCGAGTTGGGTGGCAAAACCTTCGTCATTTGGATTTTGATTTGTATTTCCTCATTATCAGTCCGTCTCAAACTCTTGAGAACAACCGCCTGCATGTCCTTAAAATATCATGCAAAAAAACAAAGCAAAAAAGCATTGAGTGTTAAATTCAGCTCTGTGGCAGATTTTGCACTGTACAGTTCTGCACAATGAAAATGAAATACATGTAAACTGTCAAGCACCTCCTTACCAGTAGTTTTAGACCTTTGTCGGAACCTCAATCGTCATATGCAACAATTTAAAGTAACAAAAAAAAAATTACAAACCATTTCTCATTAAAAATACATGTGTTTGTTTTCCAAACTAAGCTTCTACCAGAACCTGTCCTATTAACAGTGAACACACCATAGTCAATTAGATACACAACTAGTAACTGTGATACCTACGTCATTCATTTTAACAGGCAGGTAAAGAATGGAGCCATCAAAAGCTACTACTTCCCCCGTGGTCGAGCGGTGATCTTTCATCATGCCGAAACGCATTGCCATCGATTCAACATTTGGGCTGAAAGATAATATTGAAATTACACATGACTTCTAAGAACAAATACAAGTAAGCATGTCACCGCTGGGATTTTATTAACGGTGGTGCTTGGGGGTAATTTTACCTTTGTTACCCATGTTCAGTTTTTGGTTAAAAAATATAAATGATCAACATTAGAACAAAAGGTTTCAATTTAAAGAGGTGGCTAAAACTTCACACCATTTTTATTTCCACCAGTAATTTTTGTTAAACAGTTAGAGCAGACAAATTAATGACACATTATACTTACGTGAATGTTACATGGTACTGATAAACTGCTTCATTCTTGCAACTAATTGGGATGTGATTTGAGGCAATATTTACAGGAGCTCCTTTTGTTCCAGCCTTATTAGGTGGCACACTGAGCAGAGAATATACATGCACACAAAGACACAGTCACTTACTTTGTGGTAATGAGGTTTATATTTCTGTAAAGCATATGTGAATAGTGACATTAATAAAGGCTGACTGATCAAATCTCATGTGTCGCCTCGTATTTGTAAAATGTTGCACTTGAACACACCACAAAAGACCAGAGTTAAAGGCCTGCTGTCAGCCAATGTGCATCTTCATTTATTATCAATAAAGGAATGCACCATATGTTCACAATTCAAACTGACTGCTTTGTTTTCAACAGACATAATCAGTCCATGGAGTAATGACCATTACAGACACATAATGGTATCAGCTTGGCATGTCAAGGCCATAAGAGGTAAATGCAAAGTAGACAAGTATACTTACCGGACTGCCTCCATTTTCAGCTTCATCTTTGCTGATGCAACAGCAGAAAGCTCCAATGCCTCTTGAGTGGCAGGCACTGGGGGCACAGGTCCTTAACATTATTTGCATTTTAAAATCTAGTACTTTGTCACAAGTCCTTGCTGCTCAAATTATTAAATTAACTACATATGATAGGGGTGTCCTGATGAAGTGGTTTTTGCCCCTGATCTGAGTCAATAAATATTGAGCATCCCATCTGCATGAATAAACATTCATGGAGGCTAAATATCCATAAACACACAAACACTTTGTTTGCAATGTTTCACAAATTGTCAGAATCATTCCCTCCCCCTACCTATGTGGGAAGTCTGAGCGTGTAGGGCTGCTTGTTGTCCAGAGGCTGGAGAAACAGGCTCGCCACGACCTGGAGAAAAAGAAGGAAGAAGAGGACGTCTTCCTCCTAATCCAAGCTGCGGCATCGCTGCTCTTCCAAGCCCCATCATCGTCTGAGGGGACAAACCCCGGCGATGGAAACTGTAACGGTCAGGGTTGCATGTGAGTTTAATACTGATAATTGTTGGACTAACTCTGATCAGTGATAGTTCTAAAACGATGAGGGTAATCTTTATTATAAAAACCAGGAAATCCTTTTTTGCAAAATATTTGTACAGGCTACATGCCTTTGAAGTCGGATTTTATTGAAAATATTTCCTAAGAAATGTACGATCCCTTCAAATGGAAGTTACAAAACAATCTGTTTGTGGGAAACTCAAGGCTAATCAACATGAGAAACTGCGCTCATCTCATTATCTGTACACTTGAGTTAAAAGTTGCTCTTAAATTTAGAAACAAATGGTGACTGGTGACCGAGCAAGCTAGCTTTGAAATATGTACGTAGGCTAACGTTAACTTAACTCTTAAATTATTCAAAATGTCCCCCCCCCCCGTCCATTTACTTTAGCAAAGCACCAGCCGGAGAGAAGAGGATCTATTTGTGGATCCAAGCTACTTTCTATTTAAAAAGACATTTACAAATCAAGGCAACAGGAACGTCTTTCTAATTTTACCTTTTGGCAGGCTAGGCTGGTGTGTTGCTGCTGGCTTTTGCTGTTACACTAGAGTATTGCACAATTGGTCAATCGCACAAGGCATCTCCAGCTTTTTGCGTACTTTGGAGTGATAAATCGTACCAGCATACTGATGTCAAAATGCTTACCTGTTACGCAAAATGCATACAGGTTGGCAGGTTATACTGACACTTTTCTAATATTTAGTGTTAGTCAAACCACTGGATGTCACCACTCCTCTGCCGCTTACCTGCTGCGTGGGCCTATAACCTCTTCAGGTGGGCCGATGCTTTTTGGGCTGCTGATGACACTCACTGCGGCACCATGCAGCTTCACATCTCCCACATCTCCAGCTGCTCCTGTTCCTGCAACAAAAATGAACCACTCAGTTGTCCTGTCCGTGCACAGAGACATGGGTTAAACCTGCTTTAGCAGTTGATCTGAGTGGATCAAGACTTTTCAGCCCATTGAGGTTTGCTAACAGGGGTCACACACTTATTGCCTTTGGTAAACAGGTGTCTATTTGAGACCGAAACTTAATTGAATGATATTGATTTTAAGATGTCTTTTAAGCAACTCCTCAAAACAGAAAAGGAGAAAACAAAGAGTGCTAATGTGGGTGCTCAGAAAGAGAGTGAACTATATCAAATATGGTTCTGCAATGATCAAATCAACTGGGGTTTTTTTGTACTGGAACCGTTTGATCAGAATACTTACGTTTACTTTATATTTTTATTGGAATAAAATGTCTATTCTCTTCATTAATAAATATAATTTAAGGAATACAGAGGAGACCACTTTACAGCTGTGACTATGTATTTTTTAAATCGATCATTTAAAAAGTATATCATAGAACTTGATGTGTTTAATTCATGCTATTTTTTTTAAACATTGCATGTTTTCTGTATATCAACTGCCTCTCACCCCATGCTGTTTCTTTGTGTCATGAGAGGGTACCAAAGCTTTATGCATTGTAACTGATACTCTATAACCATCTAAGGTGGGTGTTGCATTAGTGATGTACTAAGTATTACTCAGTAATTTTCAAAATGAAATCATAAGACAAAAGAAGGTGTCGATGGATCACACACTTCCTGTACATGGCCACACGTTACAATGTAAAGGTGCAAAGCTCTGTAAGCCATTAGAATTAGACATTGTTAACGTCCAGTAGATAATAACTATCAACGAAACAATAATTGGTCCCAGCCCTATTGAATTTTTTCCCATAAATTCCAAGTTTTGAATACAGACCCAATGATAATGTTCCTCTTCCCCATGAGGTCAGTGAGGGCTCAATGCCCATTCCTCTAAACATTGAGACCAGTGTTGATGTTTGACCATGAGGAGGTGTGTCAACCTGCAAGCAGACAAAAACCAGTGCAGCTCTTAATGCAGGGCAATAACATTTAGAAAATTAAAGTTGTATATGCGTGTAAACACATTTCTGGTTCCGACCTCTTTAGTTGCAGAGGTCTCTCCGGTTTGGTCTTGCGTCGTGGTTTCACATGGGGGTATTGGCGGTGTCTGTCTGTGCTGTGGGTCCAGACTAGGCAGGATGGCACCTCTCGCCACCCCTACCTTTGGTTCAGCTGCTGGGAAGAGCAGCCCTCTGGCTCTGCCAAGTCCTCCATCATCAGGCGGCGACAGCAGCCCTCTAGATCGTCCGACCACAGGTTCAGTAGCGGCTAGACTTAATCCTCGCCCTTGTGGGGTATCGCCAGGAGTGGGAAAACCTCTGGCTCGTCCTATACCAGGCCATTCTGTAGAGAGCAGCAGCCCTCTACTATGTCCTACAGCCGGCTCCTCAGGCTGTGGTCCTCTTCTGCGTCCCAGCCAAGGAACGCCCATCATACTGAGATCAGGAGGCTTGTTTGAATCCATTTGGTCAACTTCTGATTTTACCAGTTGACAAGACAATGGGTTAACTGTGGGGACAAACCCATAGGATAACATTTAGAAGTGCATCTCATTACTCGTATGCTACCAATGAAAATGAATGGCTTAGCCAGTCTATCTCAGGTAGAACGAGTTGTTGAACCCAACACTCAATATCTGCATGCATCATTAAAATTAGACCAATATAACAATAAATCTATAAACATCTGTGTCTCGTTAGGAAAGCCTGGGTCTACAAAAGATGAAATGATGTAAGTCAGAGCTCTGCCCATGTTATACACGTTAGTCGTAAAGGGACAATACATTAAACTAATACCGCCATTGTTATAAGCAGAGACATATAACTCAAACATACTTAATAAAATACAGAAAGATATCTTGTATTTAGGACCATTTCATCAAGAGGTTGCAGTTTGGATAACCAAGTCATTTTTAATTACAAACTCAGCTCGGTGAACGGTTGAAGTTAACAGTGGAAAACGAAAAAGTGTCACTTTATATGTCGAAATTAGCCTGAACAATTTGAAAAAGCAGGATGCTTTATTGGTTTGAAAAGACTGTACTTGACTCTGTTGTAGAAGAGGAAACACGTTGGGCGGGCGCAAAAAGACACCGTTGGTGAGAGGCATGACAACTAAGCTACCGTTAGCTAAGCTACGATTTATCTTTATCTGACCTCAAGAAGAACCCTGCCATTGATTAGTTAGACATAACGGCGCCTTACCTCACCCGCTCCCCATTCTCTTCATAAAAGTGCGATTATTTACCAATACAATAACTAGTTCATTAAGCTATCGTACACTAGACGCAAATAATTGCGTTGTTAGCATGGCACCGCTCTTAACGTTAGCTAAATTAACGGTAGCTAGCTACCTGGAACACGTGTTGAAGAAAATGAGGCAGCGACAGTGACAACCATTATAAATTAAATACAACCGAAAACTCAGCAACGTGTTTAACGTTTCAATAATAAAATAGTTATTAAGGAAACAGCATGAAAACTCACATATAACTGACAACGACTATGTCTCAATCTTGGCACAAGGTATCAGCTCGAATTCAACTGAGATTCAAAAGGTTGATGGATGGTATCGTCCCTCCGATACACTTATTGGATAATCAGTAGATTCTGGAGCAAGGCATTGGTTTACTCAACCTGTCAATCTTAATTTTTGATTTGCTTGATATTGGGTAATACAGTTTTGTCACCCTCTGGTGGTTAGCACCTGTGCACCGTGGTGTCACACCTAATCAATCTAATTCACTAGTTTTTTGTGTTGCAAATTGTACAGAATGTGTGCAGTAATGGGGAATCCCTGTCACTTCATGACAACAGCATCAGTCTCATAATATCAGTGACCTGTATGTCCTCTGTCCAGGTTGGCTGCCATGGAACAATTACAATGCTATTTGGCCTTGTTATTCATTAAACAAGGGAGTGTTTCTAGGCTAAGATCTCTGGAGCCAGATCAGTGACAGTTATATTTGGCATTGAAAAAATTGGCTTTGAAAACAAAACCTGAACTTGATATTTTTTCTTTCCCATTCTGGTGTGTTTTTCAGGTGTGTTCAGTTTTTTTCTTCATATTACTCTTTTTCAGCGACAGTTTCTTTTGTACGCTCTCGTGTTTTTTTACGATGTCAGTTTTTCGGTTTCTGTTTTGGCGTGGAGATGAGTGTTTGAGGGGAGGGGCCAGGAGAGCGTGATTGACGTATAATCTACATACTAATGAGAGAACGTCACCCTTCACTGTTTTGAACCAGCAGTTTTCTCGTCCGCTCAGAAGTCTCTGGCGTCTTGCGGCGATCACCTGAACTCCCAAACCGCAGCTGAGTCTGTTTGTCTCTGCCGCTGTTTGCTCTCGTTCAACCATGGATGTAACCTGACGTTAGCTAGCTGTCGTGCGTTAGCAAAGGTCCTCTGTCAGACTAACATACCGTCAGTTAAAAGTAACCCAGTCCGGTTCTCTGTGAGCAAACAACGGCAGAGAGTTGCAGTTTGGTGGTGGTGAGTAATGTTTGACAAACTATATGGTGCCATTAAATCTAATTTCCTGATATTTTATGGTGATTCACTAATCGTTTATAATCAAACATTAAGCCAATTATGCCCCTGTTTTATGTGGGATAAAACTCCCAGATGTTCACTGTCACCACACTGACTACTCAGATATTTGTGTGAAATACACACAAAAACGGATTATTAGAAACTGTTCCCTTATGTAGACTTACATTTTTCAATAAGGAATGTGACTCTGACCTACACATAATAAATCATGAACAATATCCATATCTAAAATGCTTGAGAAAAAGCTAAAAATTGTTACTGTGATTAAACAGGCAGTCTTTGTTGTCTTTTGGGAAACTACCCAAATTCTGTATTTGCTGTGTGTATCACATCCATTTATGGTATTCAAGAGGAATTAGTAATAATGGTCTTACATATCTTGGCTTTCACTAATTGTCT
>JAVQJL010064897.1:0-37500 GCA_036024295.1 Nannoperca obscura | reverse complement strand
GATACACGGGGGCGCCGGACAGACTCAGCCTAGGTAATGGGATATACCAGACAAACCGCTGTGGGTGGTCCTCACGATCTCTGCATCCATGTATTGACTTGTGGCATAGTTTGATACAGTGGGAATGAAAACAAGTTTAAAAGTTTGTGTTAAATGTAAACTGACACTAACAGACTGAGAGGTGGTGTGGTTTCGTTTGGTTGTAAAAACCCTCCGTCCAAATGTATGAAACTGTTCCACACATCCCATGTTTTCCTGATCCTTTCAGTGCTTGTGCTGCTGATTGGCCACACGTTTATCCTCCCAGAGTTCTGGTTAGAGATCGCAGAGATACAAAGCCTCGTGTCAACACTGTTGTTCATTGGAACATCCCATTAACCTAATTAGACATTAAATAGTTCAACAGGTTCACAGCGTGTCCATTTGTTGACTTTTCCTTGGAAACAAAGACCACATTAAATGATTAACCTTCTTTAAAATATCTTCATTAAATCACAGATAATGACATGTTCACCTGATGCTGCCTTCAAAGTCCAAACAGAACGCTTTGTATCAGCCTCCCTGTTTCCCTCTGCCAGGGATCAGCCAGGAGGTGGACTCCACTGGTGGAGGGGTATCCGATCAGGGCAGAGGGTCCGGCTGTTCTTCCAGCGCCCCCGCCAGGATTGCACCGGTAGTGCGGACGGTGTGCTACATCGCCGCGGAGCTTGTGCGCCTGGTGAGCTGCGTGGAGTCGATGAAGCCGGTGCTGCAGTCGCTCTACCACCGGATTCTGCTGTACCCGCCTCCTCAGCACCGCACCGAGGCCATCCGCATCATGAAGGAGGTGAGTGTGTGTGTGTGTGTGGGGGGGGTCTGTCGATACAGCATATTATAACTCTTCAGATTGATTGTTCACTTTCATGCAGACATAATGTATGAAGGATTCCTCCAGGTGAACAGGATGATTCCAGATGTTTTTAGTAAGGAGACATCATGTGGACATCTTTTTCTGTGTGTGTGTGTGTGTGTGTGTGTGTGTGTGTGTGTTAGATCCTGGGCAGTCCCCAGCGGTTGTACGACCTGGCCGGTCCGTGTGTGGCTGAGCCCGAAACCAGGAAGCGCTCCTTCTCAAAGAGGAAGTCCCACCTGGACCTGCTGAAACTGTTCGTATTACATCCGAGTGTCTTCCCCTGAATCACATCGTGTGTAAAACCGGAGACTGACTGAAAGAATACAATCCAAAACTATGACCAAGCGTTTCTTTGTCTTAAGAGAATAAGAAGAAATCGAATGTGTTCCCTGATAATTAGTTTGTTAATCTGACCATAAAGAACTCAGCGGTAAGCAGTTAAGATGTGTCCTGTTTCTGCAGAGTGATGGACGGGATGACCGAGGCCTGCATGAAGGGAGGCATCGAGGCGTGTTACTCTTCAGTCTCCTGTGCCTGCGCGCTGCTCGGGGCGCTGGATGAACTGTCGCAGGGCCGCGGCATCCAACTGGAACAGGTACAGCACTGAGGCAGGATGTCTGGGGACCAGAGTTGGTTTGGAAGAACTTAAGAAGGAGCTGTTTTAAGTACAAAACGTTGTTTTATTTCAGGCTCGGCTTCTCCTCAGACGACTGGACGATCTGAAAGACGGGACGGAGTCGACGCGCGAGTCCATGGAGATCAACGAGGCCGACTTCAGGTGGCAGAGACACATCCTGTCTTCTGAGCTGGCTCCCTTGGACACGAGCTCTTCTTCCTGCAACATGGCCACCACCGGGCCCACCGAGCGCAGCCCCGACATCAGCATCAGCATCACCACGGAAACGGGCCAAACCACCGTGGACCTGGAGGTGGGGGAGCTCGGCCTGGGTCACGCCACTCCTGAGGAGTGTGGGGAGGACGCACGCCTCCCCTCGCCCTCGTCCTGTAGCAGCCAGGAGGGCGCCAAACATGAAGCGAGCCTCGAGCCGCACCAGGGGAGCCAGCGGGAGGAGGGACGAGGGGCAGGGGGGGTGGAGGGCAGGGGAGAGAAAGTAAAAGCAGCAGCAGGAGGAGGAGGAGGAGGAGGAGGAGGTGGAGGAGGTGTGGTTCCTCCAGATGTGGTGCAGCGAAGTCACGCCCTCGTCTACCCCGACATCACCAACTTCCTGTCTGTGGAGTCCAGGACCAGGTCGCACCACGGAGGAGGGTCACGATACAGTGAGAGCAACTTCAGGTGTGTGTGTGTGTGTGTGTGTGTGTGCGCGTGTGTGTGTGTGTGTGTGTGTGTGTGTGTGTGTGTGTGTGTGTGTGTGCGCGTGTGTGTGTGTGTCCATTCATTTTAAGACACTATTGAAAACTTCCTCTTGTTATTTTGTGGACAAAGTTACATTATTGTTGCAGTTTAGCAACAAAACAGTTCACATTTTCCTGTAAATATCAACATAATCAAAGTAGTTCACTCACCAAGTCTTACACTTTGCCTTGAACACAATGATCCACCTGCTGGTCCCTCAGTATGGAGGAGCAGGACTTGTCGCGGACGGAGTTTGACTCGTGTGACCAGTACTCCATGGCTGCAGAGAAGGACTCGGGGCGCTCCGACGTGTCCGACATCGGCTCCGACAACGTGTCGCTGGCTGACGAGGAGCAGCAGACGCCTCGCGACTGCCCGGGCCACCGCTCGCTGCGCACCGCCGCCCTGTCCCTCAAGCTGCTGCGCAACCAGGAGGCCGACCAGCAGAGCGCCAGGCTGTTCGTCCAGTCGCTCGCGGCGCTGCTGCCCCGGCTGCTGGGTTTGGCCACCGCCGCGGAGGTGGACCTGTCGCTACAGAACTTCTCCTCCACCTTCTGCTCCGGGCTGCAGGCTGGTGAGAGAGGGAGAGAGTGTGTGTGTGTGTGTGTGTGGGGGGGGGGGAGTAATCTTTTATTAAAAGCCTCTGTTGTTGGTCGAGTCCCCAAAATGAGACATTCACTGTTTGAACCATTGTATTTGTAGAATCCAATGTTTCTAAATCATTAGAAACTTACTGTTTATCCTCTTTGGACACCAGGAACCTTTTCTTTTTTTTATAATATCAGGTCATTTTCATAGAGTTGCAGAGACCGTTTCCTCTCCTGGCTGAATCAATTCAAATTAAATAACAATTAAAATACTTGTTGCACTTCACAACTCTATATTTAACATTTTGGAATAAATCACTAAGGGGTGAACTTTTTTTTTTATTGGCTCTTTTTGCAATTTTCTGTCATGAATAATGATTTTAAGGACTTGTTTTCCACCACTGACCTGTGGAGAAATTCTATAATCAGTTTGTCACTTCAGAGCAGTTTTAATAAAAACATTTTGCCTCAAGGCACGACCCATAATCCATCTGTGAAAACAGCGAGCCTGCTGGGAGTTTCTACATCAGCACAGCAAAATGAAAGTGTACGGTTAACTGACTTAATGAATTTGGTGGCGGCTGTAAATCCCCGGAGCGACTTTCTGATTATAACACTTGACTTATCAGCAGCCAACAACAGATTATATCTCGCTGCCTCCTCTCACCTTCACACTTCTCGCTACCTGTCTCTCGTTTTCTTTCTTTCCTCCTCCTCCTTTTCTACACCTCAACTCACGCTCCTCATTCCCCCATTTCCTCCTCCTCTCTAATCTCTCTCTTTATCTCTGTCCCTCTCTCTCCTTACTTTCTATAACTTTCCAGTTTCCTCTCTTTTACCTCCCACTTCGTTTTTCTCTTCACCTTCTTCTTTTCATCTCTCCCTCCATAAACATCCTTATCAGGTCACATGAAATAAGCTTTATTAGCATGAATGCTGCTGTTTATCACCAAAGCTCAATGACATATTACTGAAAGATCTACATCAACTAATAAATAAAGATGCCACGTTTCTTTAACGTTCGTAGAAAGTCTTGAAAGTCTGAAAAATGGATGTTTCCAAGTTTAGAAATATGCTTGCATTTAATTATACTCCTTGAAAAAAGCTTTAATTTCAACATACTACAGTGCTTCATCTATAAATCTTGAAGCAACTTGCTGGTGCTTCACTCAGACGGTGTGTTTCTCTTCCCTCCCTCCCTCCAGGCGGGATCCACTCCCCCGGGTTCGAGACAGGCGACACTCTGAGCTGCCAGTCTCTGATGAACGCAGACGGCCTCTACCTGGTGTCGTACCACGCCCTCCTGCTCAACCTCAAGCTGTGCTGCTGCGACTTCTACAGGCGGCGAGCGCTCGCACCCGTCCTCAGCCTGGTGAGCCGAGGGCCGCCCCCCCCCACAAGATCTCAGTTATTATGACAGGGTTTGCACATTAGTTCAGTAAAAGATCTGCGTCCTTCTCCCTCCGCTGCTGGGTAAATTAAAGAACAGGGAAAACAGGTGAAGTGTGCTTGATGAGGCTAAATTAAAAAGAAAAGAAATAGATTAGAAGAAGTGGCGGAAAATGAGGAAATATATTAGAAAACGGAGAAAATGTGACGTCTTTGCAGACGTTGTTTGCCAGAGGGTGGATGGTTTGATGCGTGTTGTGTGTTTCTGCAGAAGGAGTTTGTGCGTCTGATCCAGAGCAGCGGAGTCCTCGTGGTTCTGTCTCAGGCCTGGATCGAGGAGCTCTACCACCAGGTGTTGGAGCGCAACCTGCTGGCCGAGGCCGGGTACTGGGGCTCGCCGGAAGACCACATGCTGCCGCTCATCACCATGCTGACAGGTACACACACACACACCTATAAAATCCTCATAAGTGAGGAGATTTACCACGTTGTGTGTGGAGCATTGACACGATCGACACTTCCCCCCCCCCCCCCCCCTTCTCCCTCAGATATTGACGGTCTGGGCAGCAGTGCGATTGGAGGTCAGCTGGTCCGGAGAGCGTCCAGCCGCTCACCGCTCAGCTGCGACAAGGCTGGCAGTGACACCGTGATGGCAGGTCGGTGGCTCATTATCATAAAACCTCAGAAATGTGATGGATGGATTTACTCAGTGGATCATTCATCAGTTCCATGTCACCAGAATCGAAGGAGGAGTTCCTCTTCTCGTTTTTAGATGTGAGAAGACTGAAATTGAGAAAGTAACAGACCTTAAATTGTCTTCAGTCAGCAGCGGCGTTTTATTGCAGGTCAAAGATTTTTCGGCACAGTGCTGCTTGGTCAAGAGCTCCCACCTTCTTTATTTGTTATTTCTGGTGGTGCCTTGAAAACTAGAGGACAAGACAGAGGATTAGATGAACATCAGGGTGTTTTATATCCTGCTGCACTGTAGGTGTGTAACTGGAAACATGGTGTAATTGCTTACTTACATCATGCAACACAGACTAAAATCTGCCCTCAAGTGAAATATATAATGACATTTATCCAGAAACCCTCAAATAATAATAAGAGCTAAATCCATTGACGCTGATCACACAAAACAGTGCGAAGTGATCCAACAAAGAGTTCTGCATCACAACGCAGACTGCAGCTGTTTGCTACGTCCATAATAATGTCTGTTTTGCTGAGTCATTGTTTGATAGAAGGAATAATCACACAAGTCATGTGGTTGCTTATTTTTCAAAAAGTTCAAAGATTTCAAAGGAATTTTGTGGAGAGAGTGATAATTTTGTTGATTAGATTCGTGTTTCTACTGCACTGGACATTGTGCTTCAAAATCCATCCATTTGTGTCCGATTGCATCCAACGAAAATCCCCCTGACAGTTATACTGTGTGTGTGTGTGTATACTGCACTAATGGTCCTTTCTGTCTGTCATCTCACTGCTGTGTTAACACTCAGTGAGTGGACAGATGAGCATCCTGTTGTTTCTCTCCTCTCTGCCGCTCTGTTCTTCAGGAGCTGTGTTTTCCCGCTTCATCCTCACCAGCGTGTGGAAGAACCTGATCGATGTGCTGTCCACGCCGCTGACGGGCCGCATGGCGGGCAGCTCCAAGGGCCTGGCCTTCATCCTGGGAGCGGAGGGCGTCAAAGAGCAGAGCCAGAGGGAGAGAGACACCATCTGCCTGAGTTTAGACGGCCTACGCAAAGCTGCTGCGCTCAGCTGCGCCCTGGGTGGGTGAAACCTGTCTCCTGTGTCTGTATTAGTAGCAGAAACTATCTGTTTTCCGTCTCCCTTTAACACAGAGGGGTCAAAGGTCAGGGTCAGACACTGAGCAGCAGCCCTGGAGCTGGAACGGCCTCAGAGGTCACTGAAAGCTTCTGATTGCGTCCACACTAACTGGTTTGGGACGGCCTCGTTAGAAATAATAACCCTGAACACACAAGGAGGTGGAGGGGAAGAACAAGTGAAAGCTCCTGTGAGGTCGAACAGAGCCGTTAATTAACATTAAACAGCTTCTATTGGCAGCTGATCAGGTCACAGGTAAACACATCAACAAACACACAGCCGAAGCCAGAGTCTTCTTTCTGAATCGAAGCAGAGCACAAGGACCTTTTCACAGTTGTAAAATCAACTAAATGTGCAGAACATCCGACTCTAGTTTGATTATACAGAAAGAAATGAAACAGAATAATTAATTGTACATAAAGAATATCCTCCGCTGTGCGTTTAACGGACAGAAAGCAGTACACAAAGTGAGATAGTTGCTTAAATACTTCAGTTATCATCTCGTCCTTTACTTCACTGAATTCAATTTAACAACCTGGAGTCATGGACTCTCAGCAGTGAGGGGTTGAGCTTTTCATACAAACTCGTGACTGCAGAGAATCTCAGGGGAAATACATTTTTATTATCTTTTAGAAATCTGACTATCAGATATTAACGGTTTCGGACACAAGGGGTGAAACCTGTTTGAAATTATTAGCGCAGAGCAGAAGAACTAATGAATATGAATGAACACATGGTGTACAAGCTCAACTGTGGAGAGCCGGTGCAGTTTTTTTACTGCCAGTTTAGATTTAAATGCACCCAAAGGTGAAGACAAACCCAGACATACTGTGTATAAACCTGTCAGTAGAGTCAAAGCTCGGATGAGAATCGAAAAAAGTCTTCATTGTGCAGGAAAGATGGTTTTAAGGTGAAGGAATGAATGAAACTCGAAAGCAAGTCTTTACACTGTGTGTGTGTGTGTGTGTGTGTGTGTGTGTGTGTGTGTGTGGCACACAGGTGTGGCAGCCAACTGTGCGTCAGCTTTAGCCCAGATGGCTGCAGCCTCCTGTGTGCAGGAGGAGAAGGAGGAGAAGGAGGTGGGAGAGACGGGAGACGCCATCACACAAGGTACTGAGAGCACACATCATCATCATCATCATCATCATCATCATCATCATCATGGCCATACTAATAAACCTTTAATGGCAGCTGAGC
Organism: Nannoperca obscura; assembly: GCA_036024295.1. Lineage (NCBI taxonomy): Eukaryota > Metazoa > Chordata > Actinopteri > Centrarchiformes > Percichthyidae > Nannoperca > Nannoperca obscura. The sequence continues at coordinate 30,257 of JAVQJL010064897.1, read as the reverse complement.
GATGAAGACGAGGAGATCTGTGATGAGACCAACTGGTAGCTGATGAATACACACACACACACACACACACACACACACACACAGACACAGACAAAGCTTCAAACATAAAAAGACCTGAAAGCTTTTTATCTATTTCTATATCCAAGTAAAAAAAAAGAGCATTTTGAATGATGGCATCTTTTAATTCAAAGAAGAAATGTTACTTTCATCTACTCTGCTCCACTAACAGGATGCTGAAGGTGAAATCAGTCAGATAGATGTGTAGTGACTCCTGGTGACGGCTGTGGGGAACTGCAACCACATCTTCTTTATTTTTGATAGCAACAATATGGAGACAATTCTCTGTGTGTGTGTGTGTGTGTGTGTGTGTGCAGTGAAGCAGCGTGTTGAGCAGCGTCTGGAGCAGATCGGTCGTCCGCAGGGAGTTCGCCTCCACACGGCTCATGTGTTGTGTATGGACGCCATCCTGAACGTGGGTCTGGAGATGGGCAGCCACAACCACGACTGCTGGCCACACGTCTTCAGGTACACACACACACACACAGTACAATACAATACACAGCAGTGCTAGCTGCGACCCAATTTTCATGTAATTCTTTTACATGCAAGGTTTATCCATTACAATTATTATATTTAATTACTTGTAAGATAGTTTCGGTTCTGTTCATTGGATTTTCAGGAAGTTCTGATATCTATTGGGACATTAAACATTTTTTGAAAAGTTTAATTTCCAACCTTACAGGTGTCAGTGTTGTTCAGAAGACGGGATTCTGGAGACACAGTGCTGATACATGATGTTATTGTCTCCCCTCTCCTCAGGGTGACTGAGTACATCAGTTCGTTGGAGCACACCCACTTCAGCGACGGCTCCTCACAGCCGTCCTCCCTGACCACCATCACCCAGCAGAGCCAGCAGAGCCAGCAGGCAGCCGGCGTGGACCTGGGCCTGGAGATGAGCTGCGAGCCCAGCCCAGAGGCCTCGGAGATGGGCCTGAGCCAACCGGTCATCCAGCCTCTGTCCATCCAGGAGCTGCTGAGGGAGAGCAGCAGAGGAGGCCGAGGTCTGGACCTGAAGAGCGGCAGCCTGATGACTGGGACCAGTGCTGCCAAGGCTGTGTGTACGCTGTCCACGCAGGCTGACAGGTCGGGACTGGACCTCACACGGAATAAATATAATAATGATATCATGAATTAATCTCTGCAATCATACACAAACATATATATATATATAGTACATCTTCATCTACATCTACGAGCAGTTTAAGGACGTCACCACGAGGTCTGAGAACATTTGTTTGACATTTGATTTAATCAGTTAATGGGAAACAGAACTGGTGGATGAATCAGAAATCACACGTATGACACACATTGAATTCACGTCTCTGATTTAGATTTTAGAGCAGACATTTTTCTCCTTTTCATTTTTATGCTATTACAGCTGTTAGATTTAAAATACAGACCCAAAGTGAAACAACATTAACAAACCAGGGAACAACAATATTTATTTAAGGGGATATATTTAGGACAGATTCTGACGTCAGTAAGTTTTCTAAGTATAAAACAATAAATATTATATTTATTTCATGTATTCATGTATCATGTATTCATGTATAAAGGCAGGGAAGAAAATAAAGAACTTTTAAGGTTTAACACACTGAAAGTTTTATTCAGTTTATATGCAAACACACAAAACAAGGAGCAAATAGCATGAAAACAACATATATCATATTTACAGGCTGTCTCAACACGTCTTAGACAAAGGTCACATGCATAATGTGCACAAATAACAAGAGTATATAAAAAAAGGGTGCATGTTGTGTAGGGTACATGTAACACATGTTGTGCACCTCGGGGTGGCAGCAGCAGTCCGGAGCTGCCAGAGTGTAACGTTATCCTTTATTGATTTGTTTATTTGTTGTATTTGAAAGGGATCATTGGGTTTTTAGACCCTAAGAGAAAGGACGTATATGCAGATGGAGGAAATCTTTAAAGAACGAGGTCAGTTTGGTCATTGAGCTGTTTGAGGGTTAGAACCAGGTTTTAGGATTAAAAGTCAAGTATAAATATAAAAATGTGTGTGTGCCAACTGTTCTGCACTTATTATACCAACTTCATTCCTTTTCACAACACACACTGCAGCAGTAAATAAGGAGTGTGTGTATGTGTGTGTTCATTGCGAGGTTTATCTCTTATATAACCAGATATCTAGGCTGCTTTTAGGAGCAAATAAATAAAAAAACCCAGTTCCCTCTGATCTTTTGGAACAGATGGACTGAACACATTTACAAGCTCAAAGTGGTGTCAACACATAGTAAATACTGCTGTGCACAGCGCTCTGCTGCTGCCGCTGCTGCTGCTGCTGCCTCTGCACTGAGCTTCCACTGCGTTGTTCATGTTTCATGGGGTTTTTAAACCTTTTCTTTACAGGGGAATGCTTTCACTTCACACAGCTCCGCCTCCCTTCACCCTGTGTTGCACCAGCCATTTCAAATCTGACATTTTTATCATTTCTTGGGATGGGACTCTTTATATTTACACCGTGTGTGCGTGTGTGTGTGTGTGTGTGTGTGTGTGTGTGTGTGTGTGCGTGCGTGCGTGCTTCCAGGTTGTTTGAGGAAGCAGCTACGAAGCTGAACCTGGTTGGTCTGGTCGGCTTCTTGCAGCAGCTCAGGAAAGCTTCTCAGTCTCAGCTGTTTGACTCTGTCACTGAGACTGGAGACTATTCACTGGCAATGCCAGGTACACACACACACACACACACACACACACACACACACCTCTATTGCTTCAGTTATTACACAAATTTCCTAACTTGTCCTTACTTATCTGTTTATTTGATAGAGCACGTTAACTAACATGAGTATAAAAATACAGGATGTGAATTACCATTGATTTAACATCAATAGTCCCAAAAAACATTACAAGTGAGAATATACAGATACAAATATACAATAAACTACATCATCATCGTTCTAAGATTAAACCAAAAGTAACCTCTTTCTAAACATTTGTATGTAGATTCAAGAACAAAATCTCTTTTTTTCATCTTTCTATTCTTTTGAGGCCTTTTGGTCTCACTAATTTCAGAATTACAAAATCTTTTTGTCCCGTCTGTGTCCGGCAGGAGAGGCCAAGTCGACGCTGGACCGACGCAGCGCTCTCCATCTCTTCCGGCTGGGCGAGGCCATGCTGCGGATCGTCAGGAACAAGAACCGGCCTCTGCTCCACATGATGAGGGCCTGGAGCGTGGTGACCGCACATCTGGTGGAGGTAGGAAACACAGGGAGAGCTGCTCATACTACTGCAGACTGTGTGCATATGATCCGATCATTCACACTTTGATATCAAACTGTTTCAGGATTGCAATGTTTGTGACCGACTGCAAGTTGAGCAGCTTGTCCAGTTGTTGCTGACTGTAAATTACAGAGATCATTTGTTAAGAATGTGCTAAAATAGGTTTGTTAGCTACAATATCAGCTCAAACTATGTATTACAGGTGCTGCATAATGCACCTTGAACGTAAGAATATAAGTCAACGCTCACTGCAGACCGAGTCAAAGTGTCTCCTCCTCCCAGGCCGCATGTCACAAAGAGCGCCACGTATCCCAGAAGGCCGTTTCCTTCATCCACGATGTTCTGACGGAGGTGCTGACCAGCTGGGCGGAGCTTCCACACTTCCACTTTAACGAGGCGCTGTTCAGGCCCTTCGAGCACATCATGCAGCTGGAGCTCTGTGACGAGGACGTGCAGGACCAGGTGAAGTCTGAAAACACACCAAATCACGTTTTAACAATCAACAAGTGAAGCTGAAGCTTCGCTGTTCGTGCAGCAGCGTTATCGTGCCACACAGGTTCGAAGGGGTTTCTCTGCTCGCCTCCCTGCAGGTGATCACATCAATAGGCGAGCTGGTGGAGATGTGCTCTCCTCAGATCCTGTCAGGGTGGAGGCCTCTGTTCAGCGCTCTGAGGACCGTCCACAGCAGCAAGACCGACACCAAAGACTACCTGCTGGGAGAATACTCCATGGGTACGTCTGACAAACCAACACACTCACAGTTCAAAGAAATGACCAACACTTCTCTTCTTTCCATCCTCTGTGCCTCACTCTTTCTCCCCCCCCCCCTTGTCCCTCACGTTCTCTCCTCCAGGGAAGTCCCAGGCTCCAGTGTTCGACGTCTTTGAGGCTTTTATCAACACTGACAACATCCAGGTTTTTGCCAACGCTGCCACCGACTACATCATGTGCCTCTTGAAGTTCGTCAAAGGTTTAGGTTTGTTTCACAAGCCTTCAGGGCTTTTATTTCTCCTGGCATTGGACCACAAACTGTGTGTTGGATGACAACATTTACACGTAAATCATGACAGCAGGAGAGGAGTTCACCCTCTTTCCTCCTGCAAGCTTTTCTAAACATTTCAGAACTTTAATTTCAAAGATTTTACAATTGATAGACATCATTTGATAGAGGAGAAGAAAACTGAGCACAAATTAAACAGAGGGGTCCACACTTAATCACTATTATCTTTTTTACCATTTAAATTTTCCATCGTATACAAATGTCAAAGACTTCCTGTATCACGTGGTTGTTACTTTGCACAGTAACGAGAACCTACTTATATATTTATTCTATTTTCTTTTTTTGTTTGTGTAGGAGAGGTGGACTACAAGGAGATTGGAGACTGTGTCCATGTGTCGGGCTACAGCTCCACTGACCTCTGCCTGCCTGCTCTCGACTACCTCCGCAAATGTTCGCAGGTAGGAACCCCCCTGTTGAACCCTGGGTATTACACTGAAATCACTTCTTTCTGGGCTTCGTTGCTGCAAGCAGCATTGAAGGTGTGCAGGTCACACAGAGGTTACCCGGGAGAAGCAGGAAGAATTGTTTCTCTTCTTACGTGACTTAATGAAGCCGTGTTGCGTTTGATTGACAGCTGCTGGCAAAGATCTACAAGATGCAGTCCAAGCCGGTGTTCTTGGGGGCGCGGCTCGCCAGCCTGCCAATGAGATCGCAGGAACGCTCGGTCAGCACTGAGGACGGGATGGACTGTGTCCTGCAGGAGTTTGATGACGACACAGGTGAAGTCTCTGTCCTGTAGTCTACATCAGGTCTGTTGCGGTCCCTCTGACCTCCCCTCTCTGTCCTGCAGGTCTGATCCAGGTGTGGATTCTGTTACTGGAGCAGCTCACAGCAGCCGTGTCAAACTGTCCTCGCCAGCACCAGCCTCCCACCCTGGAGCTGCTCTTCACTCTGCTCCGAGAGGTCACCACTGTCCCGGGTAGGTCACCTGACACCTGCTCCAACACAGTGTGGGACACAAGTGTTTATAACTTACTTCCACCATTTTTAGGAGCAGGAAAGTGGTCGTAAACAAAAAGACAAGGTAGCCAAGGAGGGTTTTTTAAAGCCAAACAGTTCAATGTTCTGGAAGTCTCAATGCAAATGAACTTGTTCCTTTAGTTGCTGAAGGACGAGCTGAGACTCTGATCCCCTCACGATGCCAGAAGCTTTGTCCCAAACACGTGTCTCCTCCCTCCAGGTCCGGGATTCGCCATCTTCTCCGTCATCCAGCTGCTGCTTCCTGTGATGTCACTGTGGCTGCAGCGTAGCCATGGCGACCACTCTTACTGGGATGTGGCGGCTGCAAACTTCAAGCACGCCATTGGCCTGTGCTGCGAGCTGGTGGTGGAGCACGTCAACAGTTTCATACACTCGGGTGTGTGGTTTCATTCGTTTGTTTCTCCTCTCTGTTTCCCTTTACTTTCTCCACAGGAGATTTTAGTAAATCATTTCCATGAACCACCAAAATAAATGTAAGCAAAGGACAAGAAGATGAAGGGAGGGAAGAAGGAGACATCTGATGAAATTTGAGCATTGAGATTCATGTGTAACCGTAGCAACACGAATCTGTGATCACATATTCTAAACTCAAGGTGCACCATCACAGATGCAGGGAAGCTGAAGGGAAGTGGGGCGTGATCAATGACTTGTTCCTCTGTCCGCAGATTAAACCCACTCCACCTCCACACATGTGCTAACTGTGTGTGTGTGTGTGTGTGTGTGTGTTTCTGGCTTCCTGTATTGCAGATATTGGTTACGAGTCTCTGATCAACCTGATGTTGAAGGATCTGTTCAAACTCCTGGTGGCCTGCGTGTCTGAACCTGCAGAGACCATCTCCAGAGTGGGCTGCTCCTGCATCAGGTGACGACGCATCACTCCCGCTCGTTTAGTCTTAATCAGTTATTGATTATTAATTCTCTGTCACCACAGAGAAATACAGGACTTAAATTAGGACTGGATGTTTAATTTCTTTTATATCAAGGATTTGATATGACACATTAAATAAATGATTAACTATGTGTGAATCAGCTGTGAGAGGATATGGGTTTTAGTCATCGACTAATAAAATAAAATGTGGAAGTTGGCCAAACTACAAAATGAAACTCTTGGATGTTGTGTGGTTAAGTTTGCTGCACGCCTCTCTGCATGTCTGCACTGTTTACAATCAGTCAAACACGGCTTGCTTAAGGAAAAAAGCACCACTGGCATTGATTGGTAGACGCTCGACTTTATCTCTTTGCACAGCAAATGAGGGGTAAGTCATAAAAACGATTGTAGTTAGATGAGATCCCCAAATAGTTCAGTCCTACCTTGAGTTGTTACGGTAAGAGAAGTCTCAGATCTAAGGAACAAATGTGCATCACAGCCTTCTTCCTCTCCATTGTTGTCCAGAAACTACTCACTAGTGCAGCGAATGTGGATTCATAGTCCCCAACAAATGCATTATTTCGGTAAGTTTGAGTAACGTTTGATTAAAAACAAGAGTAGCCGGCTGTTGTATGACTTCACAGAGGCTGAGCCCCACAAACACAGTAGTCAAACACTTCTGTGAGACGGACTAACGTTTGGTTTTTCATTTCTCTCTGTCTAATCTCAGCATTTGTTCTCTGTGCAGGTATGTTTTGGTCACAGTGGGTCCAGTGTTCACAGAGGAAATGTGGAGGTTGGCCTGCTGTGCTCTGCAGGACGCTTTCTCTGCTACGTTAGAGCCTGTCAAGGTACACACACACACACACACACACACACACACACGCAGACACGTAGTGTATAGACATAAAATGACAGATGATCACATGTCAGCAGACACACAAAGAAGCAGGGATATGCAGAGGAGAAAATATATATTAAACATGCACTTGTTCACACTCACCAGGCCAGTCCACTGTAGTAAGCCACATAATTCATCCCCGATCTGAAGCTGCCGGTTGGGACAGAAGTAATCTAAAAGCCTTTGCTGCTAATACTGTCAACATGCTGACACTCCACGTTAAGCCCAGTTAACCTCACGCACGCAAACACACCGTCAGAGTCCTGCAGCTGTGTCTCCTCATTGTGTTGGGATTTTATTCCATTGCATCTCTCCTCTCTCTGCTGAATGGATTAAAGTGTGAGCAGAAAGGAACAATGCTGCTGTAAAGCTCTATTACCAAGTGACAAAACCAAACGCAAGTCTTTTGTATTTTTCTCAGGTGCTCGACGTTTTCTACAAGTTCCCAAACTGTACATTTCTACAGGCACAAAAAAAATGTGGCCTCAATAAGATGCAGTGTAAAAAAGTCAGAATAAGCTGTGTGACTAAATATCCGAACAAGGAAGAAGTAAAGAAGACGAGAACAGATCTGAATATTTAGAATAAACTTTCAAAGTGTGAAGAAGTGAGAAAAGTTCAAACAGTAGGGGGTTGGGTTTAGTCTTAGATCCCCAGGCAACTTGTCTCACTGTGTGTGGGTGTGTGTGTGTGTGTGTGTGTGTGTGTGTGTGTGTGTGTGTGTGTGTGTGTGTGTGTGTGTGTGTGTGTGTGTGTGTGTGTGTCTTGCTCAGCTTTATGAGACCGGTGTTCATGTGTCGATGATGGTTCCTGCTGTGTGGATGTGGCGTTTTGGTGCCGTGGGAGATCACAGATTTAGAGAGTAGAGCCTCAGTAGGATTGCAGCCCCTGCTGTTACAGTTCAGCTTCACTGAGGACAACTCCTAACCGTGTGTGTGTGTGTGTGTGTGTGTGTGTGGTAGAGGTGACATGGCCAGGCATTTTAGCCGTGGATGTTGTGTGTTCCTGCAGTTCTGTGGCAGCTGCCTGACTGACTGCAGCTAAGCAGCTTTACAGCTTAGAGCCACATCTGTGTGTGTGTGTGTGTGTGTGTGTGTGTGTTTTAGAAAGCGAGAGATGATGATGATGATGATGATGATGATGATGATGATCTTACCGCCATTGACAGATTTTCTTAGCTTGTTTCCAGATAATAGGATTTGCGGGCTGTAACAGACCCGATGAGTTGTGCTTCTTTGCTGTTCTTTGGACATAAATGAGTCCATACTGTGAACTCTTCTTCTCTGCAGTGTATCGGCGGTTTTTAGGGCTTAAAACGTGCATCTCAGTTGAACATATAAAACCTCAACATGTAGCTTAACATGCTCTTAGCTGCGCTGACAGACATGCAGTCATTTGTGCATGTTGGGCTGACGTTCATCGTATGTATTTAGGTCTTTAGGCCGTTTATATAAGAGCTTCTGTCATCCAGCGGCACGTTACATACCGTATATTATATTACAGTATATATATAATGATAGTATAATGGGACCTGTAGTAGCAATTTAGTTCTTACTACTTCATTTATTCTTGGCATCTTTAACTTTGAGTTTTTGAACCTCAGAGTCACGGCGTCATGTGGGCTCACTTCACCCAGGTTACCCCTGTGTTGAGGTATCTAGCACACTGACTTAAAGGTGGAGCCAGAAGCCCTGCAGCTCATTGATTGGTCAACAGAACCGTCACTTCATGTGAATGAAGTCAATGCATTGATTAATTATTAGTTTGGTCGAATTAACTCTGTTTTTAAAATGTCATTTGTATTTGTGACTCCACAACAACTGGATAAAATATTGTGAATGGGGAAACCACCATGTTTCTATAAGTTCCTAATCTGCCCTGTATGTGTCTTTTTTTTATTCAGACACAGTAAATGTTAGTTTTTCTTTGTGTCCAATCATCAATATATCAGAAATATGGAATTCTCTGAGGTGCAGTGTGAATAAAGAAATCTAAAGATGGGAAAATGTAAATGAAACAAGAGATCAGGGGGAACGTTTAGTGTGCGGGACGCTGTCCTCAACGTGAAGCTTACAGGATGTGGACATCAATCCTTAACATGTAGCTTTTAGAAACATAAACACGACCTTTGACCGGGTTTATAGACGAGCTGAATATTTCATAAGCAATGAATTCAGGTCACATCCGATATAATGCATGTGTACTGTATTATGTATCTGCAGCTTTCAACACATCAGATAATACATGCACATCATGTATAATGTGTACTGCTTATTCTGCTGCTTAATTCTTTTAAAAAGGAAAGCTATCTTTGAGTGAGACTCCTCATCTTCCACCTGTTGTCCCAGTAATCTGTTTAAAACCTGCTCTCTGTTGACTGAATAACCATCCCACAGATGTTTTTAATCTTATAATCAGTCATGTAACTAATGTAACCACTGCTCCTGTGTGTAACATTTAACATTTAAAGGTTCAGTTCAGTTCAATTCTCTGTTTACTTTGGCAGCCTCTTGCACTGAGAGGAAGTGCCGTAAACATCAGTTCACCATAATACCACTTTTTGTTTGTTGAACCAGATCCATGTGATCTGGATTTGCTGCAGACGTTAACCCCTCCCCCCCCTCTCGCTGTGTCTCTGTAGAACCTTCTGGCCTGTTTTCACAGCGGTTCAGACAGTTTTTCTGGAGACGCCTGCGAGGTGAAGGTGGCGGCCCCGTCCCACTCGCCTTCAGCTGAGGCCGAGTACTGGAGGATCAAAGCCATGGCTCAGCAGGTCTGTGGGACTGCAATGTCCAGAAGGGCCAGCTACGGTCACGTCCTATTTAAATTCAGCCTCAAATCCAAAGTCCCAATGTTGTTAACTGTCTCCTGTGTGGCGCTCAGGACACAAATGAAGTGAAGCATCTTCCTCCCAGTGTGCATGCTTTTCATTCTGTTCACATTTAATGCACACTAGTGATCTTAAATGAATATAAACACAAAGTTATGGTAATTTAATGCCGTGCACATTGTTTTTATCTCTTTGAATGTGAATGTTGGTTCTGTGTTGGTGCATGAAACCTAAGCAGGCGGCGATGTTGACCACAGCTGGTTCAGTAAAGGTCAAAGAGAATAAAACATTACAATATCTATACTACACTAGTGTATTATTAGTACTTGTAGAACTGTTGCTGGCCCAGGAGAGCTTGTTGACATGTCCTCTTTGTGTCCCAGGTCTTTATGTTGGACACCCAGTGCTCTCCAAAGACGCCCAACAACAAGGAGGGCTTTGAGCACGCTCAGTCCTGCGTTCTCATCATCGAGCTGCCGGCTGACCAGCAGTCCAACGGACACGCTCAGAAGAGGTGGACAACACACACACACACACACACACACACACACACACACACACACACACACACACACACACACACACACACACACACACACACAGAGGCATTTGCTCCACAACTAAAACTAACCCCTGACCCCAAAATAAAGTGGAAGCATTTTGTGACTGGCCGGATTGTTTTTCCTCTTGGTGAGGAGTTCAATGACATGTCGAGTAGATTTTATATATTATATTTATAATCCATCACTTTGTAAAAGCCCAAGAATGACCTCTGACCTTTCATATAAATACACTGTGAAGACGGCCTTTCCTTTAGACTTACTGAATTGACTTTTAGCTTCAACTAAAATATTTACGACATGCAGAAGCTCTTTACTGTTGTCAACGCAAAGTTACATTTATTTTCACTATAATGTGTTTTGAAACCCAGTTTTTTAAATATTTGCTACATTCACATGCGTTCCAGCTTATTTCACACTTTAAATCCCAGATTTCTGCAGGTCCCCACAACATCTTGTGTGTTACGTACAGCATGGACGCACATGTTGTCTTGTCTTTGTATGTGTCGGGCTCTTCATCTGTTTCAAAGACTTTTTTAGAATGGAAATCTGGAGGACAGAAGTATGTTACTTGCTCTGTCTGAGGATAGTTTGTGTTCACATATGTACATTTTCACAACTAAGAAAGAAAACAAAGCCAGTTTTAAACAAGAAAGCGGACGTGCGATCATTACATGTAACTCTCACTAACTCTCTTGCTTGTCTTTGTGCTGCCGTGGTTACAGGAAAATTGGGTAAGGCTGTTTTTCTGTGACATGTGTGAAAAATAACCCCCACACAGTACGACTGTGTGTGATCTACACTGTCAAACCAAGTAATCCACCTGTAGAGCTGCACAGTGTGGAGGAAACGATAATGTGGCGTAATGAGAAGCGATAACTCCTGGCACTGAGATCGGATTAGCTGTGTCATGAAATGAAAGTTAAAATGTCCATTGTTCTACTTGTCTGTTATGCATGCACTAATCTGCTGACAACAGAGTTTCAAATATAAACATAGATTTGCACCAATTTCTTATGCAGCCAGTTAGCTTGAGCCCAGAATGCTAACATGTTGCCTGAAGTAAATGGTCTGAATTTCTGTTTGTACATTTTCATCAAAAGTTCATGTTAATACTTCTCACCGAAGGAACTCACAGCTTTTTGAGCCTCTGCTGTTCTGACATTTAACGTGGAAATTCACACCACTGTCACCATCCAAGTCCACCATCGGCATGCTGCGCCTGCACACTGTGCAGCTGTACAGTGCTGAGTGTGTGTGTGTGTGTGTGTGTGAGTCGCTTGATCCCTTTTTTTTAACCAAAATCTAATCTCCTTTTCTTCCTGCTCATTCTTCATCGAAGCCTTTTTGTTTTCGACTGCTCCCACTAGATATTCAGTGTAATATACTGTATCGCCTTTACGCAGCCAGTTTTTTAGGCTGTTAGATTCATGGTTGACTTTCTCCAGTTAAATGAGAGGTGCTGCAACATAAAGAGTTTATTTTTCTTTTGAAGCTATTAAAGCTTAAAACCGTGAAAAAATGTCAGATTTCAGTCAAAGTTTCAATAGTTTCTATTTTTTGGGAGCAAGAAGGGCAACAATAGTTTCACACACGATATCGACATAAAGAAATGAATGATATTGGACTTCTGGAAATGTATTTAGCTCCTCTAAAAGCCAAATGATATTTAGAAGCCACAATACAGGAGCTTTCAATTGGTTCATCACAGCTTAAAAAGAGGAAACATTGCTTATTTCTCACTTGAGGCTGAATGTCCATCCTGGGTTCTGAATCCTGCAGGATCCCGTTTCGGACCATTGTGGTGAGCCTGCTGTCCCACCAGGTCCTGCTCCAAAACCTGTATGACATCCTGCTGGAGGAGTTCGTCAAGCATCCCGAAGGTCACGAAAGGGTCACACCCGTGACCTCTGACCCCAGCAGAAGCACAGCAGGCTTCCTGCGCTACATCTCCATGACTAATTTAGCCATAATCCTGGATCTGCTGCTGGACTCTTACAGGTTACTGCAACAAGAAAGTCCTCCTTATATGCAAGTGTGATATGGATCTGTGATGGGTTCAGGGACACAGCTGACTTGCCTCCTGATCTTCTTCTGCAGGACAGCGAGGGACTTTGACACTCGGCCGGGTCTGAAGTACCTGCTGATGAAGGTGTCGGGTGTTTGTGGAGCGGCTAATCTTTACCGTCAGTCCGCCATGAGCTTCAACCTGTACTTCCAGGCCCTGCTGTGCGCCACACTGAGCCAAGCCGAGGGCATGACCGCACAGCAGGTAGGAAGCAATCCTCAAAACACTTCAGTGTTAGCTAGCATGCTAGCTATATGAGCTTCATTAAGGTATCTGTCTGTTTGACAATGATTTCTGCAGCTTAAAGTTAGTTTGCAGTTTGCTTTTGCAAGTTCAGTTCAGGGTATGTTTCTGTTTGATTCAGATTTCTTATGTATTTTCAGTTCTACAGTTTGTGTTTGTTTGTGTCGTAATGAAATAAGTTGAGAGCAGGTAGTTTAATGTTTGGAGGAAATTAAATCACCAAGATAATACATTAAAGGCAGTCGCATGGTAACCATGTAGCAACACATTAGCTACTCAACACTCATTGTGTTTAGGTGAAGAGGATCCTGTATGAGGAAGAAGAGGGGAGCTCTGACTCCTCCCACCCTGGCTCTGCCTCCTCAGAGGACGAAGACATCTTTGAAGAAACCGCACAGGTGATGGACCAACACAGATTCTGTTCTGCGGTAATAAGAGATCTATAAAGAATATAGGTTTTGTTTTTGTAGCCTCTGCAGTTTAAAACCTGGAAAAAGCATCATCTGCACAGAAGGTCACCTGTTTTCTTCTGACTGGAGTCCAGGTGTACTCAGAGGTCACAGTGATTGACAGGTGGCCTCTACGTGCACCACAGAAACAGAAAGATTAGCCTGCAGCAGTTCTCCTGCTGCTCTCTTTGTCACCATCCCATGTAACGAGGAAGCTGAACTACTGTGTGTCCTCCCCTCAGGTCAGCCCTCCACGCGCTCGGGATAAACGTCATCACTGGCGAGCGCCCATCCCGTCTCTCAGCGTGCAGCCGCTGGGCAGCGCAGACTGGGCCTGGCTGGTCAAACGCCTCTACAAGCTGTGCATGGATCTGTGCAACAGCTACATCCAGATGCACCGGGACCTGGAGAGCACGCTGGAGGAGACGGCGCTGCTGAGAGGAGGAGCAGCCGGAGGAGGTGGAGCGGAGCACGTCTTCTTCCTGCCTCTCTTCCAGTCTGAGACTTCCACCCCGACGTCAGCGGGCGGGCTTTCAGCGAGGGGGACGCCGTCAGAGGAGGGCGGGTACAGGAGTCAGGCCGCCGACATGAGCACTGCATCACCAGGAGACACGCCCACACCCAGCCCAGGGTTCAGGTCTGATAGTGATGTTATAATGGAGTCTGTCTGTCTGTCTCCACACTGAACACTTGCTTGTAACCCCACTGATGTGATAATTAAATACAGCTTTACTCGCACACTTCTTAGAGATCCGGTGTGACACGAACGTTCAACAACAGTTTAGTTTGCGTGAGGAAGTGCGCAGAGTGTCCTACAGACCACATCCGATGTAATCAATCACAATGTGACTTGTCTGACCTGATGACTCGATCCTCTTACCCGAGTCCCGTTAGGACCGGAGAGCAGAGCTGCACAATTCTGGGAATTCATGCATGAATAAAAATAACTTTTCTAGTAAACTTGTCGCTGCCTCTCGTCAAAGCTAAAGTACCATTTGTGATGCGATGGGGGAGGATGGGGGGGGTCAAAGTTCAGTTTAAACTCGCACAGCTGCCTGAGAGAATGTTTTTATATATAATAATGTTTTTTGTGTGCTAATGTCAGTCTGAACACGAACTTCCACCACAGATGTAAAGATCAGTGCTTCATAATTCACCTCTCCAATAAAAGCACCCGCTTCCTCTCTTCACAGCTGCACGGGCAGTCTGCCCCACCACTACCGGCCCGGAGGCGACAGGAGGGACTCCGGCCTCACAGGGAGCTCAGCAGGTGGAGGTCCTGGCGGTGCCGGAGCGGGCAGGAGAAAGGAATGGTGGGAAAGCGCCGGGAACAAACTGTACACCATCGCCACGGACAAAACCATCAGCAAGCTGATGATGGAGTACAAACGGCGGAAACAGCAGCAGCAGCAGCCGCAGCAGTGCCACCTCAACCTGTTCATGAAGGAGCAGGGCCAAGCGGGGCCAGCAGGAGGAGGCGTCGGGGACAGGAGGGCCCCCGTGGAGCCACAGAGGCCCCCGCAGAGGCCCCAGCATCTGGTGGACCAGCAGGGTCCCCCTTTGAGGCACTCAGTCAGTGCAGGACCTGAGGTCCTGAGGCAGGAGAAGAGACCACGGTCAGGATCCACCATCAGCTCCCACAGCATCTCACTGAGGGACTCCGAGGCTCAGATCCAGGTACAGGGTGTGGCTCTCGCAGATCTAGGATCAGTTTGTTTGTCACCTCATTTCAGTAAATCACTTGAGATAAAATTATTTCTAAAAATGTATTGCAATACTAGTGTATTAGTGTTGGGAGATCTTCATGCAGGCCTGCCGTGGGTCTTGCCCGGTGTTCCCCCGGCGTCGGCAGGATGTCTTCATGGCAGAAAACCTTAAAGAAAATTCCCCAAAATGTGACAACTTCACAAAACTGTGAAATTTAAATGCAAGTTCAGTGAGAAGTGACAGCTGTTAGAGATGAATGAAGTAAACGGTTTCTGTCCCCCCACAGGCGTGGACCAACATGGTGTTGACTCTCCTCAATCAGGTCCTCCTGCTGTCAGATCCGTCGTTCCTGGCGCTCCAGCCGGCGCTCTACCCCTGCCTCAGCCAGCTCTCCTGTCACGTGACCGACGGCCGCGTCCGCCAGGCGCTGCGCGAGTGGCTGGGTCGCGTCGGCAGACTCTACGACATCATCGTGTGACTCTGCAGCAAAGAGACGCAAACGCACCCGACAAAGAGCTGTCGGTCAGCGAGGGACGCCAACAGATGAGAGAGGAAATCCATCGTGTGACGTGGCGCTGCGCGGTAGATTGATGAAGGGTTTGGTGAAGGGTTTGATTGGCTGATGATGCGATGCAGACAGTGACATCATAATGGTCGGATTTGTGGCACTTTTGAAGAACAGGGAGGACGCTGGCGAGCATCACGTGACATTAAGTTGGGGGATCTGATGTGGAGACAAGAAGGAAGGATTGAGTTTGTGAAGGATGAGTGGGCCACACACACACACACCCTGTGTCAAAGCTTTTAAACATAATTAGCTTCTTATTTGAAAGGATTTGAAAAACTGATTTGCAGAATTGCTCATATTCTTGTCACATTATTGTCATGTGCTCCCACTAAGGCGCTAAATAATTTGCTTCATCCTAATGTGGATGCAATGCATTCTGGTTATTGTAATTTACTTGCATACGTCTCCCTTAAGTGCATCATGCTTTAAAAGTACCCGGTGGAGTGTTCTTGTGAACAAACATGGCTGTATTTACATCCAGCTGCTGTCAGCAACTGATGGTGAGTTCAAGAACGTTCAAATGTTTCAACATGTTTCACCTGTCGTGATTTCCATTCACAAACTAAACATTTGCACTACTGCCTCCTGCTTCACGTCACGCTCGTACATGCAAGTACTGGCAGCGCATGAGATACAAACAAAACTCAACAAGGTGACTTTTAAAGGGACGTTTAAAGAAATGTTACAACCTGTCAGGTATTTTCATCTACGTCTCAGTCCTGCCCCACTATCTTTGACCGACAGCTGATCTGAGAAATGTTACGCATGAACGCCAAAGCAACCCGTCACAAGCATCAGACGTCCAGCCAAAAAGAGCTCCGCGTGTTTAAAGTAGAAAACTGTTCCATGTATTTCTTTTATTCCTTCAGAATCAGAGTGATTTGATCTGATTCTATATGATTGTTGCCTCTGTGCATTTTCTCTGTCCAGCTTTAAACACCGAGCATTCACCTTCAACTGAATGTCAGTCAAGTATTTATTTTAACCAAGTACCACATACAGTATGTGCATTTTAATGTTTCTGTGTGTGCATGTATTTATGGAAATGCTTTATTTAAAATACGTCACATTTACTATTTTCTTTTTTCATGTTTTACCGCTTCATGCCATTTTTTGGGGCCGCTGATTCAGTTCGAGAGTTCGATTGGTCCGTTAGTATTTACGAGGTTTTACATCATAAAAGGTTATAAGACCGAGAAAAGCCACATATTGTAACATCTGAGAAGATGTTTGGTATTTTTGCTTGATAAATGACTTCAACAACACCATCAGACCAACATTTCCCACAAATGTAGAGATGTACTGAGCACCTCATGCTCCACAGAGGATGAACCCTTTTGATTTCAGTGACCACAAAGACGTTTCCTCCAGATAAACTGCACATCTTTACAAGTAAGAAGAGCAAAATCCTCAGTAAGTTGTCCATTTTGTCCTTTAGTCTTCTTACTGACTGACCTTGACATTGAGACAATCAACCTTCTATGCTACCCACCTGCTAGCAGACATCTTTAGTTTGTTAGCATCTCACCTGGATGATACTAACAACACAGTGAGGTTCAGCTGTTTTTTTATTAATTTCTTTATTTCACTTTGATTTCCTCGCTGCAACACTGAAGTAACAGTTCCCAGCAGGAGATGCATTAGTGCGTCTCGCCTCTCTGTCCTGTCTCCTGTCCCTCAGCCCCTCCCGGTGTCCCTGACCCGTCCCCGTTTGTCCTTATTCCCTGCTGAGTGAGGGCGAGCAGCGGGTGGACAGATGTCGGCCATCAGTGTTGATCAGCCGCAGTGATGTGGAGGATTTAGTTGGTGTTAAGTCCGTGACAGCGTTTCCATCTAAAAATTTAAAAAAACAGTGGACAAATGTGTCGGTGCCGTGCAGATTGTGCAGATTTCTACTTCGCCTGGTTGTCACTCAGTGATTGTCCCACTTTCAGTCTCACGGATATTGTTTTACGTGGCTGTGCTTCTTACGTTAACCTCCACACATGAGATGTTGTCTGCACTTCGGAGTTTGAATGCATATTTGACAGTGAGATTGAGACTGACTCATGAATGTAGAGGTTGTGGCACGCTGAGGCTCATCGCGAGCACAAACTGCACTCGAGGCAGATTCAACGCCCTTGGGAAGCTCGAGAGACGCTCGTTGTCATGCGCTCCATTACCACAAAGACTCTATGAGAAAAGTCTTTTAGGTTTAAGCTCTTCTTGCGTTCTGATTTGTAGCAGCTCCTTCTTCTGTCCGTGTGTAATCACATTCCTACTAATAGTTTGGAGTAAATTCATCAGCAGTTTAGTGTCTCATTGTGCAGTCGAGGGATTATTGGGACTCTGAGCTGATTGAAGAGGCAGTGACCTACTATTCTTGCTTTGGCAGAGCTCAGACAGATTGCTAGTGTGTCTTAAAAAGAAGAACTTAGTGAAAAAGTAAAAAAAAACAACCACATTAGCTGACTCACTGAACTAGTTCTGGAGAACTCAGTAGGTGGATGAGTGATCTGTCTGGCTGGTTGGATGATAGTCTGGCTCACTGGCTGCCTTGTTGGCTGGATAAATCAATATCTGGTGTTTTAGTTTGTATAAAGTATAAAATATATGCTGTGCATGACCCAGACGTCTGACTGTTTCTAAAGTGGAAGTTCACATGACCGAGCGCGTCACAAGAACATATAGAAGCATAGAAATAAAAGGGAAATCTCTCTTTTTCCGTCCTTACTTTTTCAATTTGATTTATTTCTCACTTTATAGAGAAGAATTCTGTAGATTTGACGAAGGCATGAATACAAAGTCGGGTTTCAACAGATGTTGATGAAGTTTGACATGTAAACTTTCAATTTATGTCAAAAGGCAGAAATAACAGATTAGCAGTCATTATCAGAAGCTTTATCATGGTTGGTACATTTGTTTAATCGTCCTCTGCTGCTTGACATTGTCCTCACTGGTCTTGTAGTTGAGTGTGTTTCACATGAAGAGTTGTGGGATGTCTTTGTTGGAACGTCATTATAATGAAAACCCTTGTAGGTCTCTGCTTGAAGTTTGACAGATGTGGGCATTTATCGGCACGGACGGGCTAACAAAGATGCCTTGGAGTTGCATTGTGGGAAATGTAGGATCCAGTGGTTTTGGAGATGACTCATACTAAATCTAGATGTCTCTGAGTTTGACTTTTAAAATGTGTCTCTCACCATGGAAGTGACAAATCACTGAACTCTGATTCAACATGCAGTAATAAATAGAATGGCAGTAATGGACCTCATTAGTTCAGAGATAACTTCACTGTAGTTCTATATATTTATTTAGGTACCTATGGGCCAGCATGGCTACTAAGTGTTGGTTTAGATAACACTGGACTACATGTTACAGGAGGTAGCTTTCTCTTGTTTCCTCTACGGCTTAGTTTGAATCTTCTTAACCAGCAGAACTGGATCTGCTCGCTGCACCCGAACCACTGACAGTGACAAGATTGTTGAGTTTCATGCAGTTTGGCAGTTTCTGACCTCCAAAGACAGGGTGTTGGTGTGTGTGTGTGTGTGTGTGTGTGTGTGTGTGTGTGACTGTGAACACCCTTCAGTGTCCCTGCAGATGAATGTGCAGAAGGTTCCTGATATGAACACCTGCTTTCTGCACATTCATTCAGGTGGTCAGTTTGACTGTTTGCTTCCTTCGCTGACCTTGAACGTCCCACTGACCTTGAACGTCCCACTGACCTTGAACGCCCCGCTCAGCAGGTCAGCTAATGTGACTGGTGACTTTTTCTGCTTTTGATATGAAATCCAAGCAGCTGTAACCTCCCCTGGTGTTTCGTACCTGCTCTGGCTTCCCTCCTCTCTCCTGAGCTCTTACAGTTGTGCAGCTGCTGATGTTTCAAAGTGCTTTTTCAGGAGGCCTGTCGCTCTGTGTGTTGTACAATAAAAGCAGTTTATCTCACGTGTTCGTCCTCACGCTGTCCTGATTTACATTTTCACAGCAATCATTGTGCAATTATTGTAAAAGATATTGCACTATGAGACCTGATTTTAGTGGGAATGATAATGATGTGATTATTTGGGGCGTCTCTGCAGCTCCACGATGCTTCATGTATAAACAGCTGTTTGACTAACTGGGATTTAAATATTGCACTAAACCAGATCTCGATAATATTTCCATTAATTGTTCAGTGCCAATAACAATCACTTTAATAATAACGTAAGATAAGTCGGACTTATCTGAACATTGTTTGCCTCAAAAGGAGGTCCGAGTCAGAGAATGAGGAACGCTGCATTCACAGTCTGCTGGAACAACTCATTTGGTGGTTTTTGTATGTTGGAACCAGTAAATAAGATCACATTTCAGAAAGCATTGGTTCAAGTTCCCAAAAGTGAACGCCGCAGTTTTGCTGACCGCTCTCAGCAGCTGTAAATCCTCCCATCAGGACCAGTGACGTCTCCTCTCAGCTGGACACACAGACTGTCTGCTGCCCTCGTTTCTTCCTCCCTCCTCCCCCCTCGCAGATATAATTTCAGGATGATCTCTTCAGCTGTGCAGTCGGTGTCCCTCTGAGCTCACAGCGGACTCTTCCTTCTCGTCACTTCCTCCCCTGTACCTCCTCTCCGCTGTTCTCGGGCCCTGCTGCCCCTGCACCTCCCGGCTGGGCTTCAGATCCTCCACGCATCCACCATGCGGTCTCTGATGGAGAGCAGCTGGATGAAGTTTGGACCTGCCGGCCGGGACTCTCTGGACTGGACTGGACCCTCGGCTCTGCCGTCCACTGACAGACAGGCGCCGGTGAGTTTATCCAAACCCAGCGGGGGGGTGTTGGGACTAAAGATTTTTTATGTAATCTATTAATCATTTAATGTGTAAAATGTAAAACAACAACGTTTCCAGAAGCTCTGCATGTTCACAGCCTACATTCTGACTATTGCTGTGAATTATGACTTTGTGAACTAAAATGCTACAGAATCACAAAGCCTGCAGAGCAAAAGCACGTGCAGCTTCTGAGGATTATCCATTAAAGACAGAAATATGAAAGATTAACATTTGGGCTTGCACATGCACGTGGCAGCGCATCAGCAACATGAGGGCTTTTGACCAATGAGATGATTTACAAAGTGTGTCAACTGATGATGGTGTCCCCTGAAAGACGAAATGAAAAAGAAAAGAAAAGGCGCATTTGAAATATACTTATTTACTTAGTTACTTCAGAAGCAGGGACTCAGAAAATCCAACACTTTTACTTTATTTTGCTTTCATATAAATCTTTAGCAGATCTTTATCTTGCATTCAGAGCTTTAAGTGTTTTCATCTATAAAATATTGAAGTTAAACACATGCAGTATGTTCAGAGGCTGCTCACACTGACCGTAACTAACTAACCCTCAGCAGTTCTGATGGTACAGATTAGTTCATGTAAAGAGGCCAGACAGATGTTTGTGACCGACAGCACCCTCTGCTGGCCAGATGGGATGGGTTTTCCTATTGTTGTAAGCTTCTCTGTTTTTGTCCCCAGTGTTTTGACACTTTAACAGCACATTACAGTGTAGAGAACCACTAGTTATACCGGTTATTACTTATGTTAAGACTTGTTGTGAAATGGAATTGATTAATGGAAGAATGAAGGAAGAATCTTCAAATTGTGATGCGTTGATTGTGCATTCATCTATTCTGAGAAGATGCAATCTCATCTTTTTGTGTTTGACTCTCAGGGTCAGAGCTCGGGTGAGCCAATCATCAGTGCAAGAGCCATCACCTACATCGCCATAGCAACCGTTTCCTTCCTCCTCCTCTTCCTTAGTGCCCTCAGCTTCCTGATGTGGCGCCGCAGGCGTGGCTTTAGCTTCAACGGCAAGCTGGGATTGGCCAACGTGATCGCCCTGGAGGACCTGCAGGACCCGGAGAGGAACTGTGAGCTGCTGTCCTCCATCCGGCGCTCCCAGCTCCCCAGCTCCAGCTCCGAGCAGGACGTGACGGACGGCGTGTTCCTCATGGTCTACCTGCCGTCGCCCTACGAGCACACGCTCACCAGGATCGCCCGAGCCGCCAGCACAAGCAGCTCCAAGGACGTGGAGCTGCTGCCGCCGAGTCCTGGACCAGAGACAGGCAGCCGAGAGGAGGAAGAAGGGATGAGGCTGAACGACAAGGCCGTCAGAGATGAAGAAATCAAGGACTGAATCGAGGCAGATTACAAAGGAGAGGAGAGAGGGGGGGGGGGCAGGATGATAACATATCCATGTCCTGTTGAGGGAAACATCAACAGACCTTCCCACCTACCAAGACTAGACTGTACAATCTAGATCCAGAAGCACCAACGATGAGTTAGAAGAAGAGATGTCATCGCCCGGCCCTGTCCTGCTGCACCCAGACCTCTTTGTAGATCTGTAAACATGTTTGGATGTGGTTTGGTTGACTGGGATCCTTTGTCTTCCTCCGTGATTCTTCTTTAACAGCCAGGTTCATTTCTGCTGAACACTCGTGGCTCTGATACAGAGACAGGTTTTGGTTTTTAGGTTTCCTTCTCTTGACAAAGATGGGGCTTTGACAGGGATCAAACCTCTGATATGCTACTTACAATCCAATCCAACAAGACCACTGCAGCCCCTGTACCAACCTGCAGCATGTACGCTATAAAAAAGGACCAAGGCGGTGCATTGGTATGTTTTTAACATACCTTTTACAGTGTTCATAATTCTTCATACATAGCCTGGAAAGACAATCAGTCAATCCTTTATTTTGTTTGCACCTCAGATTGTAAAAATGTACATCTGGATTGAAATGGTTCTATTTTTTACTCTCACAACATGTATTCTCTCTGTAACAGCGGTAGGATCCTATTAGTTTTTCATTTTCCCAAAGTGAGCATCAATAACAGTTTCACAGAAAAACATCTTTATTTTTTAATATTGATATTTGTATTCATGTTCACTGTGTGCTATTAGAGTACATTCATTGTTGTCTCATTGTTTGACCTCTGGATACAATGACTGGCATTAAAGTGGAGAATTCAGATTCCTACAGTTCTGTCTCTTCAAAATTTTCATCTCACGTCACCAGAAAAACTAAAGCGTTGTTTAAACTTAAAACAAAACGGCTGCTTTGCCAACAAGAAACCTCAATAATGACTCATCTCTCTGAGCAGTATACCTCATTAAGACCCGAAGCTAACATGAAGTAACAGTGAGCCACATGTTTCTCTGAATCATCTGGAGAAACTAGAAGATGCACTGCATCTTGTGGAGAATGATAAAGGTACAAGAATAGATACATGCCAACGTTAAAAGTTTTAAGTGTAAAAATAATCTGTTTTAAACACTAACATAAACAGTCAGTCCTTGTGGGTATTGGATGTGGAGGGTATGGACTTATTTATTTTGTCAGATTAAACCCTTTTTAATTAGAATAAACCGGTTTCCACCGTGGAAGCAGCCGGTTTTATTTTTACATTTATCTTTACATTTGTCATCTGTACATCGGGCCAAATCAAAACCACCACCACAAGGAGAAATGTGGATTTACATGTTGACAAAACAAACAACATCCCTGAAGGGTTCATCCTCTGGGGAGGGGGAACTTGAGTAGCTGAGTGATGACCCCAGTGGAGTGAGATGAGCCGTCTTTGGCTGGTTGAACACGAGACATGCTGCACCTTTTTTGGACTATTTGCAGAGGCTTTTCTGTGCATCGTGGCAGTTACATGGCGAGAGATGACCAGTGCCTTTACAAGGTTAAGATAGTTTTTACTCTTCCATGTTGTATTCAGTGAACCTTTCACTTTGTAGAACTACAGGTTGGTAGAAATACCAGAAGAAGACATGTGCACGGTGAAGTTTATAGCAGGGGGTGCATGTGGAATTACAACATTCAACTTGTCTTGCAGAAGTAGATTTTCAGGATCTGCTGCGTGTTATTTACTGTACACTGTCGGGACACAGAGGACAAAACTGGAGACTTCACTTCAGCACACGGGACTCATTCATGACTGTCGTCCTGCAGCTTTCAAAGGTACATTTTCAAACTTTTATTCTTTATTAACACACCATACATGAATAATCTGAAGATTGTATATGTGGAGATTTAAGAAAAGGAAAAGGGACACACAAGTTCTGAAGAATGACACAAAGTCGGCCGCTGTTAAATCAATTAACATCTCATTTCATTCATGTCATCTGTCCTTACCTGCAGTTTTGAAAATTCAAGTATCAAATTGTGTAACAAAAACTACTAACATCTATGTAACTTAATATAATATTAGGATAAATATAACTTGATTAAGTAACTGAATAAAAATGTAAATATTCAAAAAAGATACATTTTTGTATAAAGTATAAAATTAATCAATTATTATAGAGTTCCTGTGTTCAGACATGACATTTTAGCGACGTTATGTTCTTTAGAACGGCTCTCTGGTACGAACGAAGGGAACCGAGTCGTACTTCTTATATTTCTGCCCACATTTCACTGAATCCACTGTACCTGAACTGTGAGAAGCAGCCAGTCTCAGTGCTGCACGACTTGTATTCAATGTAACTTCATTTACATGTCATACAGAGGGTCCATTTAAAGAAGTACATGACAGAAAGTGCCAGAGGGACATTGTGTCACCTTGTGTAACGTTTACTTGCAGCAGTACATTTATCTATGAGTGTTTATTCTCCTCCGAGAAATGATGACACAGAAACAGCTTCATGTGTTGTGACAATATGATTATTGGGATCGAGTTACAGTCAGATTCCCCCTCAGGAGGTTTGTGTGGGGAAGAGTCTGAAGTATTTATCTGGCAGTTCTGAGTGTAATGTGAGCATGAATCAGTGTTTTTCAGTCACTTCAGGAATGGGAAAGTTGCATGACTTATTTCAACGTGTCTGCCTTCTTCAGGATGAAATCCAACACCTGACTGACAATTCTAGAAACTAGGACAGGTCTTTAAATGTGGGCTCTTCTCTCATCTTTGGTTTTGTGTGAAATAGTGGATCATTTAATTTCTTACTGCCTGGAATAATCTGCAATAATCAGTTTGGTGGAACTATTTACAATTGAGACCTCTGAACATAAAAAGAGGCCCTGACTGGACACTGCGTCACTGGGGTCACAAGCCAACAAGGTTGGAAGTATAAAGCACATGCTTAAAGAAAGTACTGCAAAACTGTGCATAGGTAAATATACTTGTACATTTATTGACTTAAAGAGGGGATCACATGTGTATAATGACTTTATTTAAACTGTACAACAGCTTTTACTCCCTCTTTACTGAACTCTTTGTTCTGTTGTTCAATCACAAACATGTCTGGTCTCTCTGAGATTGTGTGTTTTTGACTGTATTTGCAGCATGTTTGCCTTTAACCATTAGTTCTGGCGTTCTGCAACACGTTTCCATTATTATTTGAAATCATTCTGAAGCTGCAGTGTGTTTCTCCTACAGTGGGCTGTTGTATCTGTATTAGCATGTAGCTTCCACACGTTTTTCCGCATGTTATTGTGAACTGTACCTTACATCTTCAGAGGTGTTACTGATAATGATGCAGTGGCTGAGTCGACACTAATGACCCTGCTGTCTCACACAGGTCTCACTCTGAAGAATGGAAGATGCCTTCACCACCTCACCGTATGACAGCTTTAATGACAGCTACAACAGCAGCTCGACGCAGGACCGACATGAATACTGCGACGTCACCACCTTGTGGAACAACTTTGATATTTTCACCATCTTTGATTATAGCAGCATTATTTCACAGCACAACAACTCTGAGATCAAGAAAATGGAGTCCAACATTCAGACCGTCTTATATGTGACGAGGTGGCTCGCCATCTGCGTCGGCCTCCCTTTGACCATCCTGGCCATCTACCCTCTTTATTCCCTGGTGTGTAGGTTAAGAGTTGTATTAGTGTGTGTGTGTGTGTGTGTGTGTGTGTGTGTGTGTGTGTGTGTGTGTGTGTGTGAGTCTGAGATGGATCTTGATTGGTCTTGTAGGGGGGAGGAAAGCAGACGGGCAGAATATCTGTCTCTTTAACTTCTAAATGCTCCACTAAGTTCACCAGCTAGTTCATAACTTCTTACTATCTTATTATCTTTCTGCTTTCTGCTGCAGGAGGTGCACAGTGTTTTTTTACAGCTGCCTGCTGCGGCCGAAAACAACACAAAAAAAGTAAAGTTGTAGGCCAGAAAAACGAGACTGTAACATGCTGAGAAGCTTGTAGAGATTGTGTGATAACTTGTTGTGGCTTGATCCCTATGACAGTTGTGATGACAGCTATTGTGCGTACAAAAAAGTGATTATAGCCGCTTTGAAAGGATGTTTTTAAACCTGGGCCCTATTTTTACTTTTTATTGTTTTACAAATTTTGGGGTTGAAATGAGTAATACTTACCAAATATGTTGGAATTGGTCCAGTAGATTGCCTCCACAATTGCACCAATTCCAAAACCTTTAGTAAGTATTTGTTATTTAGACTAAAATTAGGGCCCAGGTTTAAAAATACTGGATAATCCATGTTTTGTTGCCAGCCTCCTGTGATGGTTGAATCACAGGAAACCTCAGGAACCACTGAACAGATGTTTCTACACTTATTTGACTAATTAAGATTTAAAAAAATGCTTAAATGTCCGTGTTTTCCTGCAGGTGCGAAATGATCACGTTGCTCCGATCTTTGTCATCAACCTCCTCATCTCCGACCTCATTCAGTTCTGCTGCATGATTGTCTGGGTGGCACAAATCCAAGATCGTCAGCTCTACAACATCACTTACTTCATTTACATCTTTGGTCTGATGACCAGTATTGGCTTCATGGTTTGTGTTGCTCTGGAAAGGTATCTGTCTGTCCTTCCTGTATGTGTGTAATTCTGAGATATACTTTGGTGTATCTCATAACATTCAGACGTGTGTCTCTGTCTTGTGTTACAGGTATCTGGTCATCGCCTGGCCGATGTGGTACCGCTTCGCACGAACCATCAGTGTCTCTGTGGTGGTCTGTGTCGTGGTCTGGACCTTTTCTTTGGTCGCAATCCTGTTTGTCAGTCTGGTGTCGGACCTCTTCTATCCATTCATCGTGCTCTCCATCATCATCCTCCTCCCCTTCCCCGTGCTCGTATTCTGCCTGGCTGGGACCCTCAGGTCGCTGTCTGCTTCCATCTCCGTCCCCTCTGAGGAAAAACGACGAATTGTGGGAGTTTTGGTTCTGGTGCTGCTCAATTACACGCTGCTGTTCTTGCCCACCATCGTTCTGTCGTACTGCCGAAGAGATCACTCTTTCCTTCACGGCGTGTCGTTCGTCTTGATCCAGTTCAGTCCTCTTGCAGACTTGATTCTGTATGTTTTCCTGAGAAAAGGGGCCATAGACGAGCTGTTGGCCTGTCTGTGTCGCTGCAGGATGGACAGCAATGAAAACAACAGATCCTCACTGCTCAGTAGACTGTCAGCGATGAGTAGGCACATGCAAAAAGACACCTGACAGTTGGTATTTTAAGTTGTTTCAGCACTGCCTGATGAAAATGAACTTTTGTGCAGGTATATAGAATATATAGAATATCTTCTCAGTGAGGATGAGGAGGATAGGGAGAGGAAGGTGCAGCATGGCACTAAAAGCCAACTCGTTTAAAGAGTGGATGATGAAAATGCTGCCATAACTATAGACACTTAACAGGAACCACCATGGCCGTACTGTCAGAACATTTAGTCCCACAGAGTCAGCACCCGAACCATTCAACACTTTAAGATCTGTGATGGTGCTGATGGTGCAGCGTAAGGACAGGACTCACTACTCTGCAACAGCTGTGGGTCAAACAGACATCGTCTCGGCGTCTCAGGTCTCTCTCGGAAAAGAGATCCTGATCTCATTAAACCTGATTAAATAAAATAATAAAAATCCAGTGGGAAGAGGTCAAAGGTCATCAGGGGATGCTCAGAGACCCAGCTGGGCTATGCTACACCACCATCAGTCTGTCATTATAATCACTATTATTCCTAAATCTTTATTTTGACTGTACAGTATTTTATTTACACACATCTATTATATTTATATATCGCTATTGCATTTAATATCTAGCTGTAAACCACATGAACCACATGGTCATCTAGTGTTGGAAAGCTCACTGGGCAATGTACAATAATAAGAAAAGAACATAATAAATAAATACATAAAAATATAAAATGTGCATGAATCTTTAATAAGACAAATATTAAAATGTAAACGTTTTATTTAGATGCCTCCATGCAATGTTGGTAAATTTTACTTGCAGGTATTATTCAGGACACAATTGTTTAATTGAACTTTAATATGCATTTTCAGTAAAACAAAACTACCATAGGAAAACACAGGCATGAAGAAACCATGTGGTCTCATGTTTCATAGCAAGGTGCCACTTTTCTCTTCGTTAGAAGCATGAGTAGATTATGAGGAAGCTCCTGTGTGCCCTTGCTCACCACATGTCAACGTCTGCAGCTTTAAAAAGGTAAAGTTTGTTTTGCATTACTTATCTCCTTCTATATACAATGTTATAAATAAAGACTGCGAATGCAAATGAATATGCAAATGTTGGGTACAGTGAAGTGAATATGCAGCCTAAAACTGTCCAGCCATTATCTTTCTGTTTTCTCCCCTTACATTCAAATGTGATGTGTGAGAAACTCGTATTTGACAGTGCTGAAACATGATCACACCTGTCGCTCCAGGCCTTCTGATCAAGTTTACTTCCAAGTCTAAGCTGTTTCACAATATCTTTAGTTACTGTTCTTCTATGTGAGGTGTTTTGCATTGCTGTGGGGGGAAACACTGGTCATACAATGTCTATATTAACAATGTTAACTATGTCTCTATAATATATGTGTTCTATCATGCTGCAGGTAGCTGGAGGTGGAGTTCATCACCTGGCCCTCCACACACACACACACACACACACACACACACACACACACACACACACACACACACAGATGGAGTAACCTCAAAGCTGTACTTAACAACAGTACATGGGTAAATTTTCATTTCCACAACATTTAGCAATGGAAACTGACAACATCCATTACTGTCTCATAATCAAAGTAGAAAACCAGATATTATTTTACATCAATATTGGCAGCTTAAAAGAGGGCCGCACTTAATCTCAGGAATCCACTAAAGATATGACAACATATATAATTCACTAGCAAGGACCACAACCTGACTGAATACTTTTAAAAGGTTTATTTGACAGAGGTACAAGTAGGTGGTTGAATTTTTGATGGAGTGGTGTGGGGAAGCTTCGTGGGGACATCCGCCACATCGGCCGTGGCACCTGAGTACGACGGAACCCCCCAAAAGACCTCCCATTACTTGAGGAGAGCTTGTGCCGATATAAGATCTTTGAGATCTGACCGGATGTAACGATGATACGCTTGTGAGGACGAGGGGTTCATTATTTGGATGAAGTGTTCGGGGATGCCATTGCGGGAGGCTGAGGTGGCGGCTCCGAACTAAGTGTCCGGAGTAATGGACGGGAGAAATGCCAGACAAGGC
This sequence comes from Nannoperca obscura, assembly GCA_036024295.1. Classification (NCBI taxonomy): domain Eukaryota; kingdom Metazoa; phylum Chordata; class Actinopteri; order Centrarchiformes; family Percichthyidae; genus Nannoperca; species Nannoperca obscura. The sequence goes on along the minus strand of JAVQJL010064897.1, from coordinate 1,269 downwards.
TAGTATGTTGCGGAAGTGGTGGTGGAACCAAAACCGAGTGACGACCTGCCCAGAATCGGAGGTGAACAGGGGTTTGGTTGGAGTTATACTCTGGGACATCCGTGATTGTAAGTAGTTGGCCAGGGTTTCGAAGTGATTCAGCGGAGAACGGATCTTGAAATAAAAGACGGGAGTAGGCTGACCGACTTGGTTAGTCTTTGTTTGCTTTAAGTTAAGTACTAGGGTGTTGAAATGACGTAAGTCTGAAAGACAGCTGTGGCGGCGTGGATCGAAAAGAGCGGTAGAGGCAGAGAATTCGGAGCATCTGAGGAACCCGAAAAAAGTAGGGTGTATATGCAAGCGGAGAGCAAGTCTGTGGTGAGCGGGAGGTGGCAAGGATTTTGTCCTGGATGGCGTAGAAGTCCTTTGAGCTGGGAAGTTATCTGGGGGTGACTGGAAGCTATGCTCGGGCTGCCGGTTATTCATTTAGAGAAAAAACTAATGCCACTCAGGTAGGCTTTAATGGTGAGTGTTTTAATTGCAATTACGGAATGGGAAATGGGAAATGAAACATGTAAGGGTGACGAGATCGAACGATGGGAAGTGGATGTTGTACTGGTTGTGGAAGTGGAATGTCAGCGCTGAATATGGAGGGACGGGTGTTGGGTCGTTGTCAACAAGTGGAGCCAAGCGTCTGAATTTCTGGAATGAGAAACGAGAAAGAGAGTCAGCAATTGCGTTAGAGTGGCCTGGAACGTGAGCTGCGCGGAGGACGTATTGATGCGAAACTGAGTGCCAGGTTAGTCGGCGCACGAATGGCATGATGGCTAGGGAGTTGGAGCGCCCTTTATTAATAATGTCTATGGCTTTTTTCTGCGGATAAAGAAACCCAGAGGTCCGAAAAAACTGAAGTCAGGGTGACCAGACCGGAAGCAGGTGAGAGGGGGGGGATATGATCAGGAAAGAGATGGACGATAAATGGAATCTTGGGGTTGTTAGAAAGAATCCAACAAAGGGCTTCTGATAAGGTGTCGAAAGGTTTGAGGCTGCTTTTGCAGCCAAAAGCGAGTCTGATGGAAAAGTAACAAGCGCCCCGCCAATGGACGCCGAAGTATTGTCAAAAGTCTGGGTGGATGGGAAGGACTTTGAAAGCGCTGGTTTACATTTTTACATTACATTTACATTTAGGCATTTAGCAGACGCTTTTATCCAAAGCGACTTCCAAAATAAGAGCTTTACATCAAGTGCATAGAACCATGATTGAAAACAACAAGACGTCTCATCAGACTT
>JAVQJL010064896.1:0-64444 GCA_036024295.1 Nannoperca obscura | reverse complement strand
ACACACACACACACACACACACACACACACACACACACACACACACACACACACACACACACACACACACACACACACACACACACACACACACACACACACACACACACGACACCCTAAGTGACTCCAGTGTAGCTGTCAAACTTGGGCTTCATGAGCAAAATGGACATTAATCTTTATCTTCACAGGCTCACTCTCCTCTCCTGTTGTTAATTTTTCTCTCAGCTGCACCTTCCTTCCACTTTCCTCATCCCCCCGATTACTCTTGTCCACACTGTGTCGTAAAATCAATGCATCCACATAGATCTTTGACACTTCCTATTACACGGAAAGAAAAGAAAATGGCATCGGAGTGATATTCAGAACCCAGAGGCAGTGAAAAACAGGTTGTCCCGGATACAAATCTGCTTCTACAGACACAAGCTAAAAAGCAGTTTAATAAATTAGACATAGACTGCATATGTTGATGGACTGTTTGAATCTAACACCCTGTTCGGACAAGGTCCATTTATAATTCAATCAACACCTTTACACTTCAGCTCATATTGCTGCCATACGATTTATACACAGACTTACCAAAAGTAAGTGGATATGTGATAATTACACACATATGTGATTGTTGAACATCATTCCAGAACCGCAGACATTAACATGCTGCTATAACCTCCCTCTTATGGAAAGGCTTTCCACATGAACCTGGATTTTCTCCCATTCAGCCACAAGCGCGTTAGTGGAGTCAGCCGCTGATGCTGGGTGATAAGGCCTGGCTCAGAGTCAGCTTTCACATTGCAAAGCTGAGTTCTGGGCTCTAATCAAGTTATTCCATACCAAACTTGGAAAATCATTGCTTTATGAAACTGGCTTTGTGCACAGTTATCATCAGAGTCATTAGGATCAATCCTCTGGGCGCCATGAATATTCTGCTTTCATGGCAATCCATCCAATAATTGTTGAGACGTTTCACAAAAAAACCAAGAAAAAGTCAGAGGATCAGGAAAGTGAGCAGGACCATCCTCTGGGGAACACGAATGTCTGTATGTTTCACTTTCAATTCCCATGTGTGGCTAAAAATACCCATCACAATTTCCTAAAGCCTAAAGTGACATCTGCAAATTGCTTTTTTTCAACCAACAATAAAAAAGAAACATGTTCAGTTTACTGTCATAAAAGACAAAGAAATACAAAAAAACCTCACAAATGAGAAGCAGGAAATAGGTAGTATAGAAATGACTTAGACATAGAGTTGTTAATCGTTGAGCCGTTGTTAATCGACTTATCAATAATAATTTCAGCTTCACATTCACACACAAGCAAGATGCACACAAACACAAATTCACAGCCACTTTTTTTGCAGTACAGGGAGGCACAGAGGAAGCCAGGTGAGCAGGCAGACAGCCAGCTGACAGGGAGGAACAGTCTCTGAAATCCTGTCCTGCCTGCTTCGATGACTCTAATGAGCCTCCAACACATCTGGTCTAGCAAGAAACTTCCTGTTTCTTACGAAGAACTGACAGTCTAGCATGGTTTCTGAGTGTGGCAGGCTCTAAACATATTTGAAACTCCTCTTTGTACTTGTATATGTGCCAACAAATTAATAAGCAGTTTTGCAGCAGAATCAATCTATCGATCTATCTATTATTAACCCAGATGTATCTTATTTAGTTGATCATCTATCACTTTAGATTCTCTGGAGTTGGAGGGATAGATGTTATGTCCATATCTCCAGTCCAAATGCAGAACACAGCCACAGGACTGATGTACTTCAAACGTGAGGTGTCCTATTAATAGCGCCTTAATATTTCTGTTTGCCTGGCGCAAAACATGAAAAGAATTATTCATCTGACGTCTGGCCTTTTAGGCTTCCTCTGTCCTGAACAACACTCCCCAATGCTTCACTGATGCCTAATTACAGGAGGGATGCTGATTAATTTTACATGGGATGTGTTTTAACTGCTTAGAAGCCTGTACACTGATTTACAAGAGCAGGACACACACACACACACACACACGCACACACACACACACACACACGTTGTTTTGACAGTGTGTACGGTTCCACACAAGACTCGTTACAGTTGAAGGTTAAAAGCAGTGGGTTTCCATGTTTTGAATTTAAATTACTTACATTAATTTGTCGATTGATTGGCTACCTTGATCGATACTACAGTTTCAAAATCAACTTATAGAGGTTTGAAATGAGCTTTCTGATTGTATAGTTATGTTATTCAATTCACGCCATATGTGAATTAAATAATTGCAATTATGAGCATTTGTAAACTCTTCTTTGTCTGGTGCATTAAAGAAAGCTCTGACATCTAAGATTCAAGAATTCATTGCTATTAAGCATTAATCTATAATCACAAACTATGCTGTCAAAATGTCAACCCCACGAAACAAAGAATAAACCCACAAAGAAGTTGCTATAATCAATATTTTATATCAATAATGAATCACATAACTATGTGTATGTAAAAGGGGTGTGAAAGTTAGCGAATAGTGGAACATTTAGCAGCTAAAGAGACAGATGTTTCCCTCTGGACTACACAGCCTCATTGCTCAATGTAAGAAGCCAATTGATTGTGGCCTTTAAAAGATTGATGTTGGGCAACCATTTTTCAAGCCTAAGACGTCAGCGTGTTTTTGAACGCAACAAGGTAATTACTTGAAAATAAATGACCCTGCTTTAATTACTATATATAAAAAATTACAACAACTACATGTTCACTTTGATCGATTACTTCACTCATTTCTACAATGCTATTTGTTTGTGTGTCCACGGCTGCTTTATACCAACATCTATCTGACAAGCTGTTACAGTGGGGGAGTTTGGGAGCTGGACAGAGGGGTGCACTGTGATTTATTATCTGCCCTCTCGGTACTCTGGGTCTGAGCGGAGGGGAGGTGACTGTGTGCGTCACCTGTGACGTGAGGAAACGGGGAGTAAGCACCCGCGGTTTGACGAGCCCTCTGAGCCTGAGAGGAGACAGCCACTCAGAAAAGCTAACTGGCTGCCCCGAGGCTGGAGAGAGAAAGAGAGGCGGGAAGGAGAGGAAAAGAGAGCAGGAAACGTGACATAAAACTCTGTGGAAAATCCCAGCCATCACAAAATCAAGATAAAAATTAAAAAAAAATCACATTTCTGCCTCTGTCCGTCCCTCTGCTTCTCGGGATCTGCTCAGAACGCTCATACACGAAAGCCACAACAGTGTATGAATGCCAGCAAATCAGGACCAGAGACCCATTTAGACCGCTCTCTCTCCCTCAGGCCTCACACAGATAAACTCTCCCTCCTTCACTGTCTCAACTTCAGTCATCACAAGTGGCTGTTGAGCGAAGACTTGAAGTAACCAATGGGAGCTCACAGACCTCTAAAAGCTTTGGTCATGTGAAGTGTGCACCCCTCCTCCCCAACCGCTGCCTATGGGCTCTTTAATCCATTAAGCTTTGACCTTCTAACTTCTTGCTTTGGTTACTTGGAGCCTTCGGGCAAGTACACGAGGTTCGTTCTCTCCACATACGCATTCTGCTAACCATAACAGATACATCTCAAGCATCAGCATGTCCCACTGGGAGAGGTGTCAGTTGGATTTATGAACTGCCACAGCTGAGAGAGAAGAATTTCTGTCCTGACGATGTAAACCATCAGATGTGGTTTTTGATGGACGATATCTCAGGTCAGACTCACAGTGACAGTTTATCTAGAGCTGAGTCATCCCGGCGATGCTCTGAACATGTACTTTCAAACTACACACACCGACACACACTTTCATTTTCAAATCCTTGAATCCTGAAAGACTGATAAATCAATGGTTTCTGGACAGTGAGACCAGAGAGGAGTCAGAGGGCGCACAGAGTTGAGACAGACAGAAAGCAATCGTGCTGCTGTTGCAAAACTGAACAGATAAGCTTGAGACGAGCGAAACGACACAGTGAGGGGAAGAGGGAGCCACACTGGGCCACAGCCAGTCAATCAGAATACACAGGACCGATGGGGGAAGGGGAAGGTCTAGCACTTCCATTTCTCAGTGGCTGACAGGGCGAGATGAGTGGGGAGAGATTTCTTTTTCCTCCTCTTACCAAAAAATCTGAAACTATAGTTGTTTTTAGTGGGATGAGTGGGATATGAAAACATATATTACATAAAGGCTACTTGTGATTTCACATTAATAAACACCAAAATCCAAACCAAACAATATATAGCGGGTAATAGGGAAAAATACCTGCCATCAATATTAAAATTAATTTTGTTATTACAGCCATACACTGTAAGCCAAAGGTCATGTGTACATTTGGTTTTACCTGTTTAAGTGATTTATGTGGCACTTTATTCCTGCTCGGTGCTAATGTGAAAATGTGCAATGAGCTGTTGTGTAAACACTCAGATGACTTCACTACAAACTATTTAGAGCTGAATCAATTAGTTTATGATCGATTAATCATTTCAGTCATTTTCAGGCAGATTTTACTGGATTAGGCTTCTCAAATGTGAGAATTTGAGGCTTTTCTTTGTCATATGTATGATAGTAAACTACATATTTTGAGTTTTTAAACTGTTAGCCAGGTAAGAGAAGCAAGTTGAAGACATCACTTTGAGCTCTGGGAACTTATATTGAGCATTTTCACAATTTTTGGACACTTTAGAGCCAAAATGATTCATCGATTAATCAAAAAGACTTTTAAACCACAATCAAAGGGAATTTATTCAAAACGCTATAAAATGATCAGCATGAAACTGCTGAAAAACAAGGCTGAAATCAACAGAGTGCTGCCAAATACCAGCATGTAGCCTTAATACAGGAACATCTCTGAGAGGCTCTTCATCAACTGGAGCTGCTGCACACTGATCATCAACACGCGAGGGGGTCGAGGGGTTTAAGGGGCAGAGCAGCAGGAGAGGAGGAGTGGGGTTTCTGAACTCAGCGGGGTTAAACCAACGACAAGCATGATTAACCGTCAATCAACTGATTTGTAAAAATGCAGATTATTGATTAACCTTTTTACCAATTTGTCAAGGGAAACGTCCAAACCTTTTGCTGGTTACAGTGTCAAACTACGAAATGATTTTGGCTGTTGTTACTTATGGTAGGCATATATCAATATTTTTCAATGTTTCATGGACAACATGGTTAAACCATCATTTCAAATCCAATCAATAGATTCATCAACAGTTAAAATAATTCTCAGTTAGAGCCCTAGAATAAAGCACTGAGATGACAGCACGACTAAATATTTTCTGGCAGAACCACAAATCGATTAATTACAACAACATTTAAGTCTGAGAAACAATCTTGTCATAAAGGTCCATTTAGTAGCTGCTCAGGAAATTTTGGATCACATCACATGATCTTCATCAGCAGGTGGATTTTGTCCAATTTAGAATGAGGAAGAAATGGAAATTTGAACAGCTACAGTCCCACGACAACTGGGCAAAATGAATCTGCTGAAGATCGCGAGGTATGATCAGTCAGGAGAGCTCAACATTAAGTGTTTTTGTTGTGTTGCATTCTCTTAGTCCTCTCATTTTAATTCAGACCCCCCCCCCACACACACAGCTCATACCTGAAACACTGACTCAGGAGCGAGCGTCCCCTACACTCCATAATGCACCAGAGGTGATCTTTAGATTAGAAGGATAAACATCACATCAGTTCACCACTGACCGTGGCTGGGAGACAGGACAGAGGAAGACCATGTCTGTCCTCTTCTTTGGCACTGAGCTCTCAAGACTCTCTGACAGCAGCTTCGGGGGGTCAAGGGGTCAACATGGGTTGAGGGCAAGTGGCAGACTTAGTGGAAAATGTAGCAACTCTGACAAAATATCTCTTTAACCAGTTCCTTGACTGTCTTTAGAAACAGCTATTGCGGCACTTTGCTCCCAAAGCATCAAGTGAAACGTGTCATTTGAGAGAGAAACGCCTGGTTTGTGATCCCTGCAACAAAACCAAATGAAATGAAATATTGTATGGTGTGGTAATCCTGTTCGCAGCTTGACTTTTGAGTTACTGACTTGACCTGCTTACACGCAGTTTTCCTGAACTCCACGTTGTTCTAATGGTTCGCAGTGTTGTCTTTATACTATGGTATCAGTATTGATTACAGAGTTACTTATGACCAGACTCTATATGTGAAACACTTTTACTCAACTGTGGTTTCATTGCAGCTCCCACGACCTGCGACATTTCCTCCTCCAACTCTTGACTTTTTCCTCGTGACAAATGAAGATGAACTTACCTGCCAGAATCGCCTTCCCCGGGTGAGTTAATTTCGCTTTCCCCGCCGGCGCCGCTGCCGCCAGACACCGCGGTCCGGGGAAAGGGCTGATGAACGTGCCTTTACCGTGCATAATTAACGGGAAATGCACGGTGAAATCTAAACCAAAAAAAAGCTAAAAGTGTAATGTTATTGATCTTCAAGTAGTTCGCTTGCACTTGTTTTTCCAAGTACACCGGAGCGCGCAACACATGGACGGCTGCTGTCTGGTGCGCTCTCCCGGACGCAGGTGATCTCCGGCGGGTCTTCTCTGTTGACGGTGGGCGGGGTCCCGGGACCTTCCGAGGAAGTTGGGGCGTTCTACGCCGAATACCTGTCATTTGTAACCATGGCAACGCCGCGTCGCGACAGTTAGCCGCGGCCGCACGCGGGGAGAGCGAAGCAAACCGGAAGCGAGGAGGCGCGGACAAAGAGTTGTGTCCGTGTCCGTGTCCTGTTGCCGCGTGGCGCTCTGCAGTTTACCGTGAAGCGAGTGAACTTAAAAAAACCCCACCGCCGAGCCTGGTGGTCGGACCGGGTTCAGTGGGTGACAACTGTGGGTGCTTCTATGAGCGCAGGCGGAGAGGAGACCGGCCACTCTTGTTGCACAACAGAGGAAGGGCGGGGCGCAGCCTCTCTCGTGCCCGTATTGCCATCTGAATGCAGCTCAGCGAGGAATAATAACATTTTATTTCCCTGTTATTAAATCTTCCACCACCAGAATCTTTTTCACGCAGCAATAGGTCCACACAGCCCAGCCACACCCTCCCCAAACAAAGAGGCTGCGGCACTCCCAGACAGAAACCATCCATCAGGTACTGGCAGCTTGGTTACCAAAATGTCAGTCTGTTTCCAGCCATGGGGTGAAGCCCTGGCATGAACCATGTTCACAGCTTTAAAACTCCCACCAACAACAATAGAAGCGGAACCCTCCAGGGAGCTTGTGAATCTTGATGATGTGAATGAATTAAAGCAAAACAAAAAATTTACCAAAAAACACTGTGTAAACTTTATTATTCCTCTTTCTGTGTGCATGACTTGTGCAGATAAAGGGAGTTCTTTTCCGCTTCCAAAGTTGCCACAGCAGTGGGACAGACCTCGGTGTATCAGACAGGGACTGTCAGACAGCACAAGAAGTAAACAATCATTTCAACTGTCACCACTTTGAGCAGCTTTGCCTCAAGACGTTGCCATTTATTAACCTGCTGTTTTTGCATTTTGTCCTTTTCTTACAAAAATCATTACGCTTTTTTTAAGACTACAACAACACACTATAGACAATACATACGGTTTTCCATAATATTTGACTTCTTTGATTAGTTAGGTATTTCAATATCTTAAATTATACACGGTTTTCAGTACAATAATGATTTTTTTTTAACTAACTGGCACCAGGATGTATGCTAATGTCCCCCTGTGTTTTCATCTCCTCGAGTCGGTCAGAGCTTCATCATCGTTTTCTGTTAGTTGGGTGAGAAAGTTTCATCGAACATCACTTCGTTTTTGACACAACATTAGTAATACTTGATATACTTGAGTGTAACATGGAAATTGTGCTCCTGGTTGCAGCTTTATAGTTTGGCAGCACATGCACAGACTACAGCACATAGCATTTTTAATTTTCTTTCTCTTTCATTCTCTCTCTTTCACAATCATCCTGAAACTCCTGATGTCTGGTATCAAAGTCGACTGACAAGATCCAACTGCCGTGGCAAAGCAAAAGGTTTACGGCTGCACAGGAGTGGAGACTTCTTTGAGTGTCTCTTGGTTTGGTGACATATCCCTCGAAGGCTTTAGAGGCTACACATGTGCGCGCGCGCGCGCACACACACACACACACACACACACACACACAGAACTGTAACCTCATAAACAAGTGTTCTTAGTCCGTACACAGCAAACGCATTGTACCTGTTGTAAGAGGACTATTGCACAGGAACCGCCTTTCTAATCAGAGCATGAGACAGTCGTGAAATTAAACATGAACAGATGAGCCCGTTTTTTGCCACCTCCTCGAAGTATATAAGGCCGTAGCAGTGCTTTAGGAGGGAGGAGGAGACACACACACACACATGCCTCTCTACTCCTCCTCAGTAACAAAGTCTCTTCTTCATCAGTGCTGAATCTCTAGGAGAAAAAAAGGGGGGGAAAGCTGCTCTATGGTTAATAAAGTCTACATGGAACAGCAACAGGACAGAGTGGTTTGGTGTCACTAATGTTATCTTCGGTATGTTAATTCCTCTAGAAGCTGAGAGGTAACTTCATGCTGTGTAGATCAGTGATGCAGTTATAACGTCCAAGTGGAGAAAAAAGGGGGTCCAACAGCTTTGATGCTGCCCTGAAGAGAGTGTGTGTGTGTGTGTGTGTGTGTGTGAAGAAAGTAGAGATGAGGGGTTCTATTGCAGTTTCAGTGAACTCGGATGGACTCTGATTGGGAATGAGGGCCTAGTTGAGTTTCAGGGTGTCAGTTGGCCATTTGAGACCCAAAGCAGCACAGTTCAATGTGGTTCAGGTCCAAGGTGTGTGAGTGTGTGTAGGGCAGCGAAGGGGAGGTGAGGGGTGGGAGAGGCGTGGTCAGGCCTCTATATGTTGAAGCCATAGGTGGCGGGCTGAGCAGGGTAGCCCACGGCGGGGGGCTGAGCAGGGTAGCCCGCCGCGGGGGGCTGAGCAGGGTAGCCCGCAGCGGGGGGCTGAGCAGGGTAGCCTGCCGCGGGGGGCTGAGCAGGGTAGCCCGCGGCGGCGGCGGGGTAGCCATAGCCTGGATACGCTGGCTGGGGAGTCACTGGAGCAGGAGAGGCAGTCAACATCAGCTGTTGGCCTGATCACACACAAACACGTGCACACAGTCAACTAGGCTGGAAGGCTATATACATTCTATGTAATATTGCAAAATGTAAAAAATTGACATGATGTTATTTTCTCCCTGTCAAATCATGTAAAATCAAGGGAAAGACACAATCTGAGAAAAATCACATTTGACACAAGATTGTAAATGTCAATGACAAATCTTCTCTGCCTGTGTGGTTTTAATGATAGCAGAACAATTGTTTTTCCAATGACTGACTGAATGCTCCCAAACATCCACAAGTTTGACTACAATAAAGAAGAAAGATTTGCATGTGTGCTTAAAGTTTCAGTAAACTGCTTTAGCATTACCTTCATCCAATTAGTACGCATTTGGTTAATGTTTTCCACCCCGTTTTAACGGACAGTTGGGCTCAGACAGATATCGTCTGTATACCTACCGAACACAATGGGCTGCGGCTCGGTCACATCCTCTTCAGTTTTCCTTTGGCTGTCTGCCTCCTCCAGTTTGTCCACCTGAGGGCAACAAAGAGAAGAGGATAGATCAGAGGCGGATCACTGGACGGAATAAAAGTCTGATTTCATACATTGTAGGTATCCCTGCTGAAACCTTGTGACTCAACTTTGCAGGCTGTTTCAATTAAAATCCAAGCATACATTTTAAATGCAAATTTCCAAATGTATCCTGGTCACATGGATTTAAAACAATGTCAGCTCTTAATAGAAATATTCCAAAAGAAAGATTTTTGCTGGACATCTACAATGTAGTGATCACAGTAATGTACAGTTTTATGTAAATTACCGTTTCTTATTTCATGTACTACAATAGACCATAAACTTCTGCTTTATACCAAACAAATAAATACTTAGGAATATGACTAGCTAAGACAGTGGATATATCCTGCCCATTTCTTAAAGGCAAAACTACAGACAGTACTTCACAGTGCAGCTAAGGTTTCCTACGAGAAGATGCCATGCAGGATTGGTGAGAATTTCAAATACAGCTTCCAGTACAAAAGTTAAGTTAACAATTAAAGGGTCCGTTCCCCCAAATCACAAAAAAAAAAACCACTGAATTCCCACTTAGTGGTATCCAACAATGCAGATAATGACTGCTGAGACTTCTTCTGTTATTATTATCCCAGTTCAATAGTTATGCTGCTCAAAGCATTGAAGAATAATTACATTTTTAAAAATCCAGATACGATGTCCTTGTTCTTCATCAAATAATTCACATTCCTCACTGAATGTTTTGTGCACCAGAAATAAAAGTAGATTCACATCGATGGGGCGGGGCAGAAAAACTCAGCTAACAGCAAAACTACATCACAACTAGACACCACTGGGGGAAATGTTTTTTTTTTTTGTGATTTGTGTAAACCGACCCTTTAAAAGTAGAATTAAAGTGGGATTCAAGGTTAAATAAACATTACAAAGTGTATTATTATTAAGGAGAAGCTATACATGCCTATGCTGATGCTACATGTCCAGCCATTTATAGTTAACAGTCTTATATCAATTAATATCACAGCTTCCACATGCATCCCATTTAGCAGGCTCTCCTGACTGATTTTCATGTGTTTCTGGACTAAAACCAAGCTACATATCGGAAGCTCACAGGCTAAGCTCATCCTTGCCAGGCATACAGTATTTGCGCAGTTAGTCCGCTGTGGTGCCAATTTTCCTAGTCACTAAGTGCAAAGAAAGAATCAGGCATTGTGCTGAATATACAGAAGGTTTCTGATGTAAGCAGAGATCAATTTAAAAAAGAATAAATTTCAGTTGAGGAATAATTTCAAGAAATTTAAAAAAATGTTTGATGTGGAAAGTTGAGTGTGGAAAGGTTAACACAGCACTTGTAAATCACTTTTATGTATACAACTACGAAATAATACATAGTGTGTGAATGAAATACCATATGCATCTAATAGAAATGTATGTGATTGTAGTATATAAAACAAGACACCACTTGGCTATGCTGCCTGCTGATTGACAACAGTAAGATAAAGGCCATTACATCTTAAAATGTCAGTGCTGTCTCTCAGTATGTGTTCAACTACTTCAAAGCAAAAAGGACTTGGTATTTCACTTCCTGAACCGCTGCAAGACTCCACCTCTACCAGTTTGACCAGTGATTGTTAAGAAGATAAACCGTTTGATTAAAGAGAATTTCCACAGAGTCAGATCATCTTTGAAGTTAGTGTTTGTAGCCCTGCACTGATCTAACTTGTTAACCTGGAGTTAGAAACATGGGGATGCATCTAACATGTCTAGAGTGGCTCGCTCCGCTCACTGCGGATTCATTACTGGTCTTTGGAGAGCATTAGCCCAGTGGAAACATCACTGCGTTTTATTATATTAGACTATATCGTACCATAACATCAATCTTGTGATGTTGCATCAGCACAACTGAAATTGTCAAGATTAAATTTAAAAAAAACATGCCACTTAAAGCTAGATGCAACCCCAAGAGAAAGGAGTTAAAAGGTGAGAGGTATCTGTTAGGCCAGGACAGGCTAATCCTGGTCCTGAAGAACAAGATGGTGCACAGGCTTTGGCTCCAGCCATCAACACAGCGTTTAAAGTTCGGGGGTCTTCACTGGCCCGAGACTTCGTCTTTAGACCACATTATACCTGCAAATCATCATTATATGCAAGCAAGTTAGAGGTCAATAGAAAATACATTATAACTGACCAAACTAGAGCACATGCTGAATGATGTTTAACTCACGTCAGCAGCATACATCTTCCTCAACTGTTCACACAGAAGCAGCAGCTAATTATTTTTATTTTAAAAAGGTTATATCTCTAATCATAACACAAAGCTTTTTGCTCAAAGTTCCATGACAGAAACTGAAAAAGAGGAAAATGCCACTTCCGATTACAATAAACTAATTTCCACATTTTAATTTTCATGAAGTTGTTTCTGCTTCACTGCTTAAAGCCTTGATTTGGAAATGAAATTAATTAATAAGCCCATACCAACGAGACAATGAGATTCCCCAGGAGGATCATTTAGAAACTGCTTCAAGTAAATAAACTAAAAATGTATTAAAACATGATGTGTTGGTGTTGAAGTGGAACAAAAGCCTGCACATACTACTACAGCTCTCCAGGACCAGAGCTAGTTAGGCCGTACTCAGTCTACAGTCCATGCTAGGTTCCTACATCAGAAACCTAAGAGATAAGTTACAACAAAAACAGACAGAACACACAAGAGAAATAAAAAGAGGGCCAGAGACCGTCACCTTCTCTGCAAACTCATCAACCTGGAAAAGAACCCAAAGAGATGACCCCAAGTGACCTCACATGTCTACAGGTCAAGATTTAAGGACATCATGATGACCAGAGGGAGTTCGCTGGTAAATAAATATAAATAAATAAATATGAACTATTATTACTTAAGAAAGCCTGTCTCTCTACCTTCTCATCTCAGCATATCTGTGTAAACTAAAATTGTCTGTATGACATGTTTTTCAGTACCTGCAGAGATATAACAGACTATTGTCCACCTCTCACCTGTCTGTCAGGACAAGTTTCTACAGGATATTAAACAATTAAGAAAAATAAACTAATTTTAGTAAAAATGCAGAATTTCAAGTCTGTTTCCTCTAGAAGAAAATACAATAATCAAACATACATTTACGTTAAATTCTCCTTCTAAAACTTAACAATAAAAACCACGAACTCTGGCGGTTCCTTCTTCAGAGGCATACTAACCTTCGAGAGGTACTCTCTCATGACCTGGATGAAGTACGGCATGGCAAAGTCCATGATGTTGTGCCTCCAGGCCAGCTCCAGCACCACGTCAGGGTGCAGCAGGTCATAGGAGGCGAACAGGCAGGCGGCGAAGCACTCCTTTCTGCCCTCCTCCAGGAACCACTGGAGCAGAGTCTCTGCCAGCTCAGCTTCCTTAGACTCTGCGGCGTACAGCATGGCATCCTGGGAAACACAGAAAAACTGTATTTAATTGACTCATTATGAGAAACCGTCATGTGAGTTTGAGAAGTTTTCTAAACAATTGTTTGTGTGAAGAGACGACTTCTGGTGAGATAAGCACTGACATGATTTGATTGTCCTTTCTTTACTTGGCGCTAGTTGATCCACGTATCTACAGTATCTCCAGATACTGTATGAAGAATAAACAAACAAACAGTGCCATCTACAGGAACGTGGAGGTACACGTGAGAGCTTTTTTTTCTTCTCTCAAATATTTTTGTTAAAGGTTTTTGCCTTCTTACCTTGTAGAGTTTGTCCTTCTTGCAGAGCTCTACACTCTGTCTCCAGCGGTTGTTGCCCTTGTACAGGTAAGCAGCAATGCGTCTGAACTCAATCAGCTCATGTTTCTCTAACCTCTGCGCCAGGCCAATGGTATCAAAGTTGTCATAGGCATCAATGGATGCTCTCAGGCCCTGAAGACAACACACAGAAAGGAAAGATACTGCATCATAGATCAAAAAGTGAGATGAGGGATACCTGAACCAGTGAACTCAGCAGTGCCACCTAGTGACCGCAGAAGCAGAGTATTTAAATGTATTATATCAAATGCCACCTATATCATGCAGCGAACAGACAAGATAAAAATAAAAACACAGCTCCAATCAGCTGTGCCCGACCTGCAGAAGCATTAGTAAAATGTCTACAAAGTTACTGCATGTGCGAAGAGAACAGCCTCCAAAACATTTACAACACGCACATTGATCACAAACTCAAACAAACCAGTTTACTGAGAAAGTTTAAGTCCCCTTTCATCAAGTGTTTACATTATTTTGTCCACTTTCTATTATCAGCAATAGAATGGCTTAGAGACCTGGTAGTCTTCCTCCTCGGTCAGTAGGTTGTTGAGGGCTTCGTTGACGGACTTGTTGTTGTGATTCTGGACAGATCTTAGGTACGGCTTGATCAACTTCAGCTGGTTCACCTGGTCAAGCAAATACAACCCAAGTCACGTCATGTCAACTAAATGCAGGAGGTCGGATTCACAGAGGGTGACCTCGCCACTGGTTACCTTGCTGAAAAAATGGACAGCTCGGCTGTGGTCCAACCGTGGAGACAGAATGGTCAGCAGGTCATTCAGTAGAAGGGGTTTGAATTCCAGGTAGAAGGAAAGAGATTTATAGTACAACTCCACATTGGCAACCTGAGGTCAAAAACAATATGCATATTAAGATCACAAACTCATATATATGTATATATATATATATATTTAAAAAGGAAATCAACAGGTCAGTCTCGAATACTTCTGTTTACCTTAGCAATAATGTCTTTGAAGAGCACTTCTTTCCATGCGTCTGTCGGATGAGACATCATTGTGAGGACAGCATTGTCAAACTCCTCATATTTATCGTAGAGGAAAACCAGCTCTGCCCATAAATGAGACTGCTCTGCTGCACGGAGGACCTGGTAAACAGAAAACACAGAACAGTGTCAAAGTCATTCAGGGTTTAAACTGAAGCAGTCTTTCATGACTGTAGAAGTTTTTTTGATTGGTTCAATTCATGGACTCAAATTTGAAATATAAACATTAGTTATTTATATAGCCCCTTTTCACAAAAAATGCTCTGCAGGGGCAGAAAAACACCTAGATCTCAACTAGATCTCACTAATCAACAGCCAATTCCTTTACAACTGAAACAGCCTGCTGAAAAGACAAAACAGGCGACTAAACTTGTTTTTTAACTCATGACGAGTTATTACCTGACACTTTGGCAATATTGTTGTTGTTACAATTGAGAGAGAGAGAGAGAGAGAGATTCTCTACCTTTGGGATGTTGACTCTGGACCAGAAGAGCTCCAGGTGCTCCCTCATTTTCTGAGGTTTGAACTTTGAGTAGAGGATGGCGAGCTCAGTGAACATGCCCATGTGGGCCCGCTCCAGACCCAGAGCAGCCTCCAGCAGAGCGATGAGTTCCTCAAAGTACCCGCGGTCCTGGTAGTAGCTGATCAGGTCTTCCAGCTCGTCAGCGTGGATCACTATGTGAAGGCCACAGATTTGTGCCAGCCGAAACTCCTCGCCATCCACGCATGCAAAACACACCTGACGATGAGAGGGAAGAGAGTTTGAAAGAAAAAGAACAAAAGGAATCCAGTCAAAACTCCAGTAAAGCAAAAGATTACACCAATCAGGTTACACAGAGACAGAGAGCCAAAGTCCTGCAGCACACTTAGGTTAGCTTCTGTTCCACGATCACAAAGATAACTTTGTAATTAATCATCCATGTAGTATCTCTTATGAATGAACATAATAATATCAGTTTAATAAATCACAAAAAGCTATGAATTTTTGTTTTTTTTCAGGTCAAATCAGTCTATAAATTTTTTTCATGGGGATATTCCAGAAATATCTTGTCCATTTTCGAATAAAAAAGTATTTACAACTATACTATATAGTAAAATTTGAATATATCTTTATTCAGACAAAGATAAAAAGTTAGTTTGCTGGCAATCATGAGGCTCTAACAGTGATTCTGTGGCCAACACCTCGTGGGTGGAAGGTAGCGATGAGAAAGATCCTGATGTTTGCGACTTGAGAGCGCTCACGTCGTCGGAAAACAGTTTTATGATTGCAAAGTTGCTCAGGGGGTAAAAAAAACAAAAAAAACATTTGCATTTAATCACCTTAATCAACAGATTTTAGCAGGCATGAGCTCTCACTGTCTGCTTTTCCAGGCACTGTTTTATTATTTGGAGGCCAAGTTGGGTAGATTGGATTTCCCAGCAGTAATTACAACTTGTTGACATGAATGATATTTTAAGTTAAAAGCTGGTAATTATAATAACTCCCACATAAGACTCGAGGAGTACGTTTTTGTTGAATGCTAACAAAATGACTTGCTTTTTAGACGGTCTGATAAAACACTTTATGATGAAGAATAACTGAATGTCCGGCAAAGGCTAGTTAGTGCACCAGTTACCTCTTTCCATGTCCGTGTGCTGTTGGCTTTCCTGGCGCTGTCCACAGCTGCCTGGTACTCTCCAAGGTGGACTAGAGTCGATGCCAGGCGAGCAAAGTTGGACACGTTGTTGTACAAGAGCTTGGCTGCTTCATACATACCCTCCTCATAACATCTATCGCCCACCTGGAGAAAGAGAAAGAGAAATAGAAATGCAGTTAATAGAAAGCGTTCAACGTTTTGCACATTCATGCACATTCTGCAACAGCTGCATAATCTACTTGGCATTTACCTGTTGTATGTGAGCATTGTTGGGCCCACTGACAAACTCTTCCAGCTCAGCCAGACGGTTTGTTTTAGCTAAAGCAAAGATCAGCTCCGTCTCCACGTACGACTCCCTCGCTTTCTTCCGAGCCATTTGGAGGAATTTAACCAGGTCTTCCCAGTTATCTGCAAAAATACAAACGACACTTTAAAGATCAACTTAGATCACTCACACAAGAAAGACAATCAATGTGAGCTGACGATGTATAGCAGAGTTGCGCTGCAAAGCAAAGGCTTACTGTTCTTGCTGGCTGCGTTGACCACCTCCATGTACGCTGAAGGGTCAACGGCTTTAATATACGAGTCAATGGCCTCCTTGACCAGGTCTCTTTGTAGCTGAGCTCTGGCTAACTGGCTCCACACCGCAGGCTCGTTACAGCGCTCAGCAAACTCATAGGCACGATCTAAGTTCCCTATGTGCTCTATCAATACCTAGAAAAATGGGGGAAAGAGAGAGTTGCATTATATGATTGGACATACAAGGTCTTGCAATGAGATAAAACACCAAGAATAAAAGTTACAGTTCTAATTTACTGTTTTATCCAGTAATAATCTGGTAATTCAGAGATACACTGATACAACCTGTAGCCTCCTCTGCCTGTGTCTAAATCCTCACACTCAGTTTTAGACACTAAGATCAATACTTTTAATGGACTGAACTTTGGGATTATTAAAAGCCTCTGCTAAAAATGTCTGCAGTGAGGATGTTTCTTACAATCCCAAAAAGTCAGAGCAGCTGGATCAGTAATACGTTTATTTTACCTGTATGGCAGAGGTGTTGACGTCAAACTTCTTGAAAATGGCAAAAGCCTCTTCAAAGAGCTCGTTGCTGATGGCAATATTAGCAATGTCTGGAGCATCGTAGTTGTCTAGCCTGTTGATGTACTCCATCACACGAGTGCGGTCTGCCTTGATGGCTGTCAGAATCAGCAGGTTTTGAAGGTTCCTGGAAAAATACCGACATCAAAGGGATAATTAAAAAGATGATGAGAAGTATTGTGGCTAAATGATCATGATGCCTGACAAGCTGGAAGCCAGCTGTACCTGTGTTCACTGAACACTGAGTTATCAAGTACAATCTTCTCCAGCAGCTCAATCAGCTCGTTGGGCAGGTCTGCAGTCATGAAGGCCTTCACTGTGACTGACACCTCCTCTGGGTCCTGGGTCTCTGACAGAGCTGTCTGCACCACCTGGCATCAAATGATGAGAAAACAAAAATAAACATTCAAAAATATGACTCTTTCACAGTCGGCATCAGATTAGGAGTGGAGTGGGACGCTGCCAAACCTGGTCGATGAGTGGTCGTCTGAAGGGGTTGTTTTCTTCCAACACGTTCGCCCAAAGCTCTGGATCTTTTCGTCGTACCAGATACCGAGCCTCGCTCTTGAATAACGAGTTCTCATTGCACACCTGAGAAGAAAAGATATCAAGTGATTAAAGATTTTTCTCCACTAGAAGCATGTAAATGATCATCTAAAGGCTGATCTACGCACTTTGATGAGCTCCAGGTCACACTGTCCTCTCTCGTAAGCCACACAGGCAAGGTGGGGGTCTCTCTTCTCGCAGTATTTTCCCACCACGGCGCTGTCGTAGAACGGGTTCTCCTTCAGGAAGCGCTCAGGCGTGTTGTTGCTGTCGATGTAGATCTTGGCCAGGGCATTGTGGGTGGCTGGCTCTTCGCATCCTTCATGGATACGGGACTCCAGCCATGGCAATAGAAGTTTTAACCTGAGAAGGTACATTACACACTGTATTGAAATATCAGCTTCATTACATAACATTTGATAGACACTTTAAACTTGAAATAGTGCAGACTTGTAAGCCTGAATTATATGACATGTAGAGTAATTCACAGCCACAAAACTAGATAGCAGTCGTTCATTCAAAACACTCCCAAAATTTTTATATTTACACTTTTCTGATACAGAATGGAAACAAAGATGATGTGCACTGGGGATAACTTCAATAGATGAGGAAGTTAATCAGAAATCAGATACAAAAACAGTTCTTCTAAAAAGCCCAGAGAGAATCAACATTGGAAGCATCTTTTGTGCTAAAATAAAAATATTTATTTCAGCTTCTGTAGTGCAGAAACTGCCAAGCAAAATACAACCACAAGAGCCTGCGTAGTTATTTATACGCATATTTTAGTCACTTCTGTTTGTGTGTGCACATTTGGTCATTTATAGGCATCAGATGGCATTATAAAACATTGAGCAAACAAGGTGCGTGCTAACTTTTTATGTTTGATCCTCTCAAACATTATTGAGAAAAAGAAGCTTATGTTTCAAGTCTGTATTTATTTCTTGTCTTCTGTGACTGTGAGATAACTGGTCCGTCTTCTAACTCATTATGTCATTACCGAAAAATGTACAATACGTGTTTTAAAGCAGACAACAAACATGTCTCTATAAACTACATCTATATACAACGCTACATCTTCTTACATTTTTAAAGAGGTTCAGTTAAACACATAGTCGGTACCTACAAAGACATTGGTTGCATCCAATGAGACTTACAGAAGCAACTATGCAAGATGAGAAGAAATAGTATAAGTCAGTTATCATTTAGTCTTACCTGTTCCTCTTCTCTACCTCCTCCACCAGCTCATCAGTAGAAAACTGCCCTCTAACCACCATGATCAGGTTCTTAATGACATCCTCAGCGCAGTCCACATCCAACAGACCACCTATCACCACTGGTAAACGACTGGGGTTCACCTGAGGACAAGTGCAACGAATTTTACATGTCAAAGATTGTGGAGCCTTAATAAGGCTTGGATTAAGTAGTAACCAGATATGTATAAAGACTCAGCAGCAGTCATCTTGATCTTACTTTCTGTACATAGATTTCAATGTATTTCTGTAGATTGTTGCGGTAGAGGTAGAGCACCAGGTCATGGACGAAGTCAAAGCGATCGCATACAATGATAAGAGGAAGCTGGTCTGTTAGCTTGGCCTCCTACGAAAGGAAAAAAAACACAAGATCAAATTGGATGAAACACATTAAAATATATCACAAAATTGCTGCTGAATGATAAAATCAATAAAAGGATATTTTTACCTTCAGGAAATTTTTAACCCTCTCCGAGTTGTAGCAGTTGCTCTCTCTACAGATTCTCTCCACTTCTTTGATCTGGCCCGTTTTACAGGCAGCCTGGATGTACTTAAAGTGAACGTCTGGCTCCTGGCTGAAATTCACAATCGATCCAAGGAAGTAGAACAAGCCTTCAATAGAGATGGAAGGGAAGAAGTCAGATCAACTCATGATGAATTAAAACCTGCACGGAAATAGGACAATTGCTCATTTAACACATTCTCTTGTTTTAACATGAGGGAAGTCTGCACTCAAACCCCCACTCGTGTGTGACACCTACCCTCATAACTTTTGAAGGATTCGAAGAGCTCCACTAACGATTCAGTCCCCAGCTGCTCATGATACTTAGACGCTACCTGGACACACAGCTGCAGGTTCTGCCTGATGTTTGCCGACAACATGGCCCTTAAACACTCCAACGAGTCTTCGACTGATAAAGAGCCGAAGAAGTTCACCAGCCACTAAAAGGAGAATCAGAATAAGAAGAAAAAAAGAAGATGGGGAGAAATTAAGACAGCAGGGCACGGAAGGAGGAGGAGGAGGAAAGAAGAGGGGTTCAAGAGGCATTTTCACACAACGCAAAACAAAATAAAAGTTAAAATGGGCTCTCCAGAGAGAGCGGTATTCACAGGCATGACCGAACATCCACAGGCGTACCTCAGGGTTGAGCAGATGTGTGTGCACCACGGCTCGTTTGATATCATACTGGTCGGTGTAGTGTTCAAGAGCTCTCTGCAGCAGTCCTGCCTTCTCACACAGCTGAGCAACGTGGGCACGGTCGTAATGGGTGAACATCTGGTTTCCCAGGATTGCATCTGCTACCTAGAAAAGTTCATACACACATGAACACCCAAATTGTGTTTAATATCGTCACCGGCGTAGCTGCATTTTGTAATCGGGACATTTTAGGCCGAATGTTCACCTGGGGGGCGTGTATGAGGTTCATCTCAAGCAGACGTGTCTGCAAGTGTCCCTCTGCTGGACGGTTGTTCTTTAAAGCATCCAACAGGAAGGAAGTGCACTGCTGGATCAGGCTGCCCTCCATGAACACATCTACGATCTACCAAAGGGCAAAAGAGAAGAAAAAAAATGAAAGGAAGGGTTAGAGGCTTAGGGTCAGAACAAAAGAAGAACAAAGTAAGGAAACGGGTTAGACTTTTTGAAAACCATGATGCGAGTAAGCATGCAAGGTAAGATTAGAGTCACACCCTATTAAAAATCACAGGCCCGGTAGCCAGATGTTTCTGCTTTTCGTATTTAACGACAGGCTGTGTTAACTTAGAGAAGCATCAAGCGATCAAGTTCTCTGGTTGAGATTTGGACTGAGCAGAGTGATGATGTGGCTTTAAAAGGAGGAGGGGGTCACTGACTCAGTGAATTCCTGGCATTGCTGGCACATCTGGAATAACACAGACGGAGGCTCCCACACTGGGCACTTTGTGTGTTTGCGTGCATGTGTGAGGGTAAACGTGCAGATTGTAGAAAAGGAGGGCAAGTGTAGGAGTAATGCTGCATGTCCCTGGTGAGTGAGGCGGTCGTGTTGGTGCGTGCATTACCTGGTTGATGTTGGCCAGCGGCTCCTCATCCTGGACCAGCATCTGGGCAAACTGAAGTCCCTGGTCTGGATTGACACGCATCACATTTCTCAGCAAAAACACCCAGTCTGGGGTGTAGCCCACCTAAAGAAGTTGGATTAAAGAAAAGGCAATTTTCAATTCAGTACGAAACATTTATAGACACCAAGTATTACATTCTATATCCAGCTGCACACATTTCCAAAAAGCCAGCAAAAACCCTATTTCACTTATGCTTTCAACTTAATATGAAATGTATGTTACTTTAATGAATAGTATTGTGTGGTGTTTTCATATGTATGAGTTATACATGCAATAAGGCAATGAAAAGGGGAAGTAATTACCTTTTTTGCATACAGCACTATCTTCTGGAACTGGCCGGTCTCAGCGAAGCACTGGATGACCTTGTTGGGGACGTTAGCTCTGAGGTATACACTAAGAGCGAGGGTGGGGTCAGAGGCCTTCACCAGGTCCCCCAGCTCCTCTGAGCACTCCAGCTACAACACATATACAATCACAGTTACACACCGTGAGTTAGCGGTCATTGTGTGGATGATACCACATGGGACTCATACCACATTTATAGGTTAAAAACGTATTATCACTTTTGGGATTCTACTGTATATCTACAGATTAGCCCAGGCTTATGACAGCTTGTTCTCCAGTCCTACCTTGTCCTCCTTCAGCCATTTCTCCAGGAGTTGCTTGCGGCCCTGCTGCAGGACGGGTCTGCACAGCTCCAGAGACTCAAACTTGTTTAGCTGGCCCTGGTCCAGCAGAATACCAAAGTACTGCAACAGCGGAGAGGCCTGGCCCGGCTGGGCGGGGACACTCTGGAACTTACGGATGGTCTCGGCCGTCCGCAGGATACCCTGGGGCAGGAGGGGAGATGGCGAAGCGTGGAGGAATTATGGGTATAAAGAAAAAACAAAGGAGCAGAAAAAGGGAAAGAGTATTTCAATTAAATCTTTAGATCTAGAATTTCATATGTATTTCAGTGAATATTTTTAACAACACTGAATCAAAGCAGGTATAAAATTTTTATTTATAAAAAGTCAGCCTAATTGAGTTTTCACAGAATGTATATTTTTGCCATTGCACCCGGTGTGTATTAGGATGTGAAAACACTTCAATGTGGCAGTAGATATAGGCATACCTTGGGTGCTAATGCAGCAACCTTTGCAGCCTCGGAATAACTTCCCTGGGAAAACAGAGTGTTGAACTTCCTGGCAAAGATCTCCTCCGCCCCAGCGAGGTTCGACCTCACAGCCATCCTCAAGGCTAGATCGGGGTTCTGCAGGACGTTGGTGGCATAGTTGACAATGTTTTCCTCTTCAACACAAACTGACAAGACCTAGAAAGAAAAGAATAGAAAATTATAATGTAAATAATACAATCCATGATTATCCGTTTTCATTCAAATGTGTTCTGTGAGGCCAGAATTACATTTTAACATGAATCCTTACCATCAAAAGCAGACCTGTTATTAAGCCTGTAAATAAAATAATTTCCTTCTCGTTTCTCACCTGTCCCTTCTTGTTGACCCCAATAATCCCCGAGGTGGCTTCATGAGGGGCGGTTACAAAGATGGTCTCTGCGCTGATTCGGTTCATGTAGATACACACTCCAGACTCCAGGTCATACAGGTGAATGTAACCGTACTTTGTGATCAAATATATGACACCATGCTTACTACCAATCTGAGGAGAACGATCAGAGAGAGAGAGAGGGAATTTAAGCGTTCAGCAGTCACCTTTAGTTTACCCAAAACCCACAAGTAGCAGGGGTCCTTTCTTACCTGCATAGCTACAGGGAAGTCCGTCTGGGCCTCTGGAGGGAAAAATACATCCACTGCTTTCTTAGCAAATGGCTGGTTTCCTGCAGCTGGCTGACCAACTTCAATAATGTGCAACTAGAAGAAGAAGACAACCCACATCAAGACCACAGTAGGCAAACAACCACAGTAAAGCAAAAGTGAACACGAAGGAGAGCAGAGGGGAGTCCATGCACTTTAATAAACTCTGACTTTCTTGATGTCAACATTTAGGAGCTATTTTGGTGAACCAAAAAGCCTGAAGGATAAAAGGTTGTATCTCCTGTGATCTGAACTAAAAAACAACCATTTTGTGCAATTCAGAGGTCTGTTCTGAGACTAAACACATCCTGATAGCATGAGTGAAACCCTTGTGTATGATCAAGGTCCCCTCACCTTTCCCCCAGCCTGAGAGCGCACAGCAAAGCAGAAGAGGGTGGAGGGTTTGGCATTTCCCTCTACTTTGAAATCCCCGAAGGCAGCAGCGTGGCCCTCGATGGGCTGGGACACTTTCCTGTCAACAGAATACAGCTGCATCGCCCCAACCACACGGTTTTGCTGCAGGACGAAGAAGCGTCACAAGAGTGAGAGAAATGATTGATGCATTTAAGTCATTAACACCACCATATGGATGAAATGGTTAGAGATCAAGATGGTTTTATGTTCAAATTTAGAAACACTGACGTTGGAAATTTTCTTTAGATCATAATGTAACAGAAATATGTCGTTAACAATATGTGTATGTATGTTATATTAATAAGTCATATCTTTTAGATGGTTAAGTTTGTGTATTTGATTAGGTGTGGATAAAGGAATATGGTCCAAACAAAGACATAACATGTTAATCTGTGAACTTTGGGGGTGCTGATAGGCGTATTTTGTTACCCTTCCTGTTCTCCAGTATCACTTATGCGATGCTTATGCAGAGACTAATTCACACTTTAGTTTCTGTTTTCAAACAACTCAACAAGCAAATAGCATTTTGATTGTTGCTCGAAATGCTACATGATAACTGGGCGAACAGTAGGTCTTACACCGCTCCACTGACATGATGGATCAAATCACTATTTTGTGATCAGTCTGACAAAATGAACATAGATACACCTGCATTGTGTGATCAGCTACACATAGTGTTTATAGACAGTAGGATGCATGAGTCAACATGTTCATGTGTTCTTCCATACCTGCGCAGAAATCCCTATCAGCAGTAGCCACTTCTGTTGTTCGTCAGTTCTGTAGTTGATGATCTGACATCCCGCCAGACTGGCGTGCCGATCGAACACCTTGGCAGGTTGGGAATCCCCCTCCATGCTCCAGTGATAGACGGCCGTATCCGTCACCAAGGCAACAGTGTTTACCGATATCCACTTCCAGAACATGACCTCCTCGGTCATAGTGTGAGCCTTCACCTTACTCTTCATCTCAATGTTGAAGATCTGCAGCGTCTTGGCAGCTGAGGGGAGGTACAGAAACCAAGGGAAGATGTGAGACAGACAGACAGAAATTGATAACTGAGGGTAAGACAGGCAGAGAGAGCTGTCAGTAGATTCAAAGTAGAGCTGGGTAATGTAACCTCTAAATCAAACCATGGTACTTTCACACATTTACATATCTTATTTAACGCTGGTTACAAAATGCCACTGCATTTACTACGTGTATGGCATTCTATAACTAGTACTAAAAGTCACATCGCATATCACATTTTCTGCACATTTATTTATTTTTTGTATATGCTGAACTATTTTTACTGGGCTTTTTTTTAAATAAATGAAAGCTGCATTCAATCAATTTTGTCTTCATGTATTGTAAATAATCACAGCATAAATAATAATAATTTCAACCGACAGATTTATGAATTTGTGGATGTTTGCGATTTCAGGAAATAATATATGAACCTAGTGGCTGAACCTCAAACTACACCCTCACTTGAATCTTGATCAAAGAGGACAGCTCACAACTGCACACAGTGAGGAAATAGTTTACCAAACAAAGAGTCTTCACAAGTCTTTTACTGATTTTAAGAAATTTAGCCTATGTGCATTTTCACTGTTCAAGACAGACACATTTACTTACTTATATCTTGTGGTATCCAGCCACACATTCAGATTTGGTTTTATTTGCACAGGTTTGTTTGTAGAAGAAAACTATTGGCAGCATGTTTTGTATTAAAAGTAACAGACTTAGTTTCTGTAAAGAGGTGATGGTGACTGTTCAAAGCTATGAGCTACACAAAACAAAACTTAATTCACCTGCACTGTAATAGCTAAGCAGAGGAAACCTCAGACACAAACATCTCAAAACCTGTGCAAATAAAAATAACTATTTGCACAGCTACATACCACTAGAGGACACAGAAAGTCAGTTTATTTGCCCTTGTGATTGAGGGTGTTTTATAGGCCAAGGAAGCACCACTCTGTAACATGGAAGCAACTGACCTCTGGCTACAGAAAGCAGACGGCAGCAGAAGGTCAAAATAACTAACTGACTGACTAAACTTGGGAGACACTGCAGGTTTGACTGAGACATAATAATGTTTTTATGCTGTAGAATATTGCTGCCTGTCCTACATCAGGCCAGTAACAACCTCCATTTACCAATAAAGTTACATAGGATCAAACAGGTGAGGTGAAGGCTGGAGCTGTATCGGTATGCGGCCATGATGTTGGCATCCCTTATATGCGGCGAGGAAAGATCTGAGCGTTGATATGGCTGCTGGCACGCGCTCACACAAGCATGAAAAGACACAACAACGGTGCCCCCAACTCTTTTCAGTGTGTAATATCTGATGATGCATACCACTCCACTAGCATACAACAAGTCATGCTAACACATGTATAGTTCTCATTAAAGTTTAATATGGGCCAGCAGGTTAGGTCGGAGGTGGGGTGTGAGGCAATATACTGGCAGCTGAAGTCTAAATTGTTTTCTGTGTTTTGATACATTAGTGGTCAAAATAGCTTTGCGCAACTTGAGAGGAGGTATGTGGGAAGCTTTCATGAGAAAGAGACACAGCTACTGCATCATCACATCAGAGTACCAGACGGGTAGACAGACAAAAAGCAACTCACCGTCTGAGAAATGACAGAAAGCAAGGGAGAGAAAGCAAAGTGTCAATCAGGTAAGAAATAGCAGGAAAAGATAGACCACAAGGAAAAGGGCAAAGAGGGGCAAAGAGGGGCAAAGAATCCGCAGAGGGAGGGAGGGAGGGAGAGAAGCATTATAGGCAAATCATCCTGATCAGCGTTTGTGTTTGTGCTCTAAGGGCTAGATTCAGTGGCACAAAATCAATTTGCACAACCAATTTAGTACATTCAAGCAGCAGAAGTGACTGCACTCTACATATTTACAGCATTGACACAGCCTTACTCATTGCATGACTGTGGCATTCCCACAGCAATACAATAATAGATAAATCTGTTGAAACGAGAGCCAAATAAACAGTGCGAATGACATGCATACTTCATTCTGGGAATTTAAACAACAATAATAACTTCAGCGCTTGATGTAAAGCTACTAATAATATCATCAGACTGTTTTTTTCTCACGACAACACAGTATTTCTCATCTAATAGCCAGCTGTGTGGCTGCCTGAATGTGTTGCTGTATGTCTCGCCATACACGCTCTTACCTTTCAGGGCGATGACCTTGCTGGCGGGGTTCATGATGGCACTGTCGGCTGAGATTGGCCTCCTGATCGGGTTGGTGGGGTCGGACATGTCCACGATCACCACCTGGTTCTGCTCGCCCACCTTCTCCCGGATGCAGATGAACTTGTCCGACTCCATGGTCAGATAGCTGAACCCAATGTTGGCCGGGTTCACTCCCATGTTCTGCAACTAGAAAGATGAAAAAAAAAGTTAACCCTATAACTAAAGGTGACCCTATTTAGCATCTAAAAGCAGTAAAATACTCCGTAAACTGTTTATAACACAATGTAGTTGTAGCAGATAGAAGTCAAATTTGGGAGGTGGTTTTTTTTAGAGTAATATTTAAATAGATAGTTTCTGTTTGTTTAATTCGCACAAAAATACGTATTATAAAAACAACAATTTGCCATTTTAACGGGGGAGGGTTTGTGCCAAAGCCTGGAGTCTCTTCTGGTCGCCTGGCAACTGCTCCAGCTAAGTCGTGCACAAAACCTTCCTGTTCCTCTCCGGTATTTGCAAGGATTAAAGAAACAAGATACAAAGCGTTCATTAGTGAGCTGGTTGTTGCTTTTGGACAGAGCCAGGCTAGCTGTTTCTGGTTCCAGTCTTTATGCTAAGCTAACCAGCTGCTGGCGGCAGGATTGTATTTAGGGGATGATTTCACTTGAACAAAGTTTCATTCATTACCTTGGAAATAATAGTAATTCTTAATTCAAGACCCATCTGTTGATTAGATTTCTTCCAGAACTTTAAACCAGATCTTGTGGCCTTCATCAGTGGAAGGAGTTTTCAAGTTTTTACAAATGAATAAATACTTAATTAATTAATATAATAAATACACACACACACACACACACACACAGTCAGTCAGTCTTTCGTTATCTGTTTATCGTTGGTTACAGATGCTTCACAGGTGGAGTTATAGTTTTTGACAAATACATGAATACAACACTTACATCCATTCATCTGGAGCTACAAACTTACTATTGTCTATAAATTCTAAATAGGGAGAGTTTTACTCAATAGTCTTTGGGCAAAATGAGCTATGAGTTAGGATTTGCCTCGTACAAAACATGTTAAATGGATGAAAACATAGAAGACTTCTCTGTTAAAGTGTGCCAACAATAACTCAGCTAGAAGTGGAATTTTCCAATTTAACAGAGTTTTAAGACTTCAGAAGAAGTCACGCCTCCATCACGACATCGAAAAAATGCAGTGGGAAAATATATGTGTCAGCAGCTGACATTTGCCTTGCAGGGGGAAACAGCAGCCAGTGGTGGACCAAAACAGCGCTTTGATTAAAATAGCAGCGGGTCTGCTCCAATTTTCCAGGGATATTCTTAAAGGTTGTTTTCCAGACAGGAGGTCTGCTGGTATACGAAGCCAGAGAACAAACATGGGCACACGGCAGACAACAGGATGTTACCTCAACAGAGCCTGAATTGAAACTCTTATTATAGCTGCTAGGAGTCCCCTGGATTAACTGAAGTATTTGGATGTTAGACGACAGATGTTAGGTTTTTTTAACTTGCATTGACGTTATTGTAACCATCATCACACCTCTATTACACTGGAAAGAGTACAGCATTATTTTATTTCA
This sequence comes from Nannoperca obscura, assembly GCA_036024295.1. Classification (NCBI taxonomy): domain Eukaryota; kingdom Metazoa; phylum Chordata; class Actinopteri; order Centrarchiformes; family Percichthyidae; genus Nannoperca; species Nannoperca obscura. The sequence goes on along the minus strand of JAVQJL010064896.1, from coordinate 36,443 downwards.
GCATAGCCTGGAATTAAACTGAGACTGCATTTAATTGTCTACTTCAGCAGCCTTCTGTAAAGAAGTTTAATTATATCTAGATTATTCCGGCTAAACAGACAACACCAAAGAGAATTCCCAATAGAGATCCAGTAAAAATTAGAATAAATTTGAATTTTTTTAAATAAAGCACCATCAGTGAATCCAATTCATTATTCAGCATATTTACTTTTCTAATAAGAAGAAGTCCCAAGACGCAACAACACACAAAGGCTGACCTGACCTGATATCTGCTGTGTCAAATCTTAGCAGAACTAACAAACACGAAACACTCCACCAAGGTTAACAGCTGCTGAACAGAGGAATTATTGTGCACATTGTCAAACTAACTACGAACTGAGAGGGCAGACCGAAACATGCACTCTCCCTCTGATGACTGAACCGACTGCATTATGCAGTCTGAAGCAAGCAGAAAGGAATCCTTAACGCTCATCACAAGGACTGCACTATCTCGCAGTTGGCTGGTAGAGCAGGACAACAAATCCTGGCTGCCGAGCCATTTAAATCATGTCATCTACAAAGCAGGAAGGATGCAACACTCATCAGTCGGGGGGTGGGCCGAGGGGTTCAAATGAGAGAAGATGTTTTCCAGCAAGTCGAGTTATTTCATTTATTATATCCGAGAAATCGTTTCTTTTAAATTTTTGAGATTTTCAATTACACTATTGATGTGTATCTTTATCTAGATGATAATTTAAAGCTGCACTTTAAAAATAATATAAAAAATGGATCTAATCACTATGTTTCATGTAAAATGAGTCAATTTCAGTGACAAACCCACAGAGAAAAATACACAATTTTGTGCGCTGGGAAACTGTGATGGGCATTTCTCACTTCTTTCTGCCTTTTTATAAACCAAATGATAAATCATGAAAGTAAGTGGCAGACGAATCAATAGTGAAAATAACATTTGGAAGCAGCCCTTCACCATTTTGGTTGTTTTATATGTGACTGTACGTACTGAGATACATATGAATATCAGAAAATATCCTTATTAATATTGTGATAAGGATTCCAACCATACTAGTCAGCCTCAACTCAATGAGCAGTTGGTTTCTGGGAGGTTATGTGGATGTACAAGATAAAGGCTTCTTGAAAAGGCCACAAAGAAGACCTGAGGGAGGACTGGAGCCATATGCTGCATATCCTCAAGACTGCCAAAACTCTCTGAGAGGAGAGGGGAGGGAAACCACAATAAAGATACTGAGAGGGGAGATAAGGATGGGAGTGAAAGGAGGAGGACACAACCCAGCCTCCTGTTAAAAATGACGGAAGGGCGGGTGTTCGGAGAGTGCCAGTGTGAAGGAGATAAGTTCGAGTGAGAAATGTACCTTTTATGAAAAATGAAGGAGGGGGAGCTTGGTCTGTAGAGTGCCAGTAACACAGGCCTTTGGCAATCCACAGTTCAGGGAGGGGCAACTGACTGACCCCCCCCCCCCCCACACACACACACACACACACACACACACACACACGCTCCTTCTAAGTTGAACATTTCAGACTAAACGCACTTAAACTACAACTTACCGTCTTCAGTGACCCAAAAACTACAATGGGTAATGCTTCTTCACACACACACACACACAAAAAATCCTCTTGCCTTGGATTATTATAACAAAGGCAGTAGAACTTCACTGATGATACAGCGTTGACGGTATGTGGTGAGTCACAGACCGGGCGGATGCATTTCTGAGGCACTGACACGTCGCATCAGCAGCTGAGGGTTTTGGGTCCACGAGCAGATTACACAAGCACAATCAAAACTGAGGAAAGCAGCAGAAAGACGCGGAGGTCTTGTTACTTCACACTTTCTTGCACACAACGTAGGTATAGGTCAGGTATGTAGGCTGTAGGTTAGGAAGTATGTTTGCTCATGAAAACCTTAAAGCTGCTCTAATCAATATTTTACATTAACCAAGGATCAAATGAATACACTCGCAGTGATGAACCCACAGATAATTATCACCCAACTGAGATTTATAGTCTTTCAGCCGATTGGTTTTCTGCTCCACGAGCTGTAAAAATGCTCTATAAGCAACCTGCCCAGCAGAATACACCGCAGGCAGATAACATTAGCGACTAGCTGGTAAACACAGTTGGAACATTTAGCTGCTAAAGAGCCTGATATTTTTCTCAGGTGTGGTGGAGACCAAACACAGAGCTAAAAGGAGAGTGAATATTGAATTCTGTATTAATCAGTTTAAGCCAATGTTGCTCCATATCTGCTGGACGAGGAAATTAACAACTGTTGGGTAAGTGTTGGCTATCTTGGTGATAATATATGAGTGCGGTGTTGTTTCCACTGCCTCCTTGCAGCCAAAAAACTGTTTAGAGATAAAACGATTGGTAGATTACTGGATTAGTTGAGCAATAGAAAATGATAAGACAGCTATTTTGAAAACTAAGTAATCATTTCAGTCCTTTTTAAAAGCAAAATTGCCAAACATTCACTGGTTACAAATTCTCAGATGTAAGGATTTGATGCTTTTTTGTTAGACATGACAGTAAACTGAATATCTTTGGATTTTGGACAGTAGGTCGACAAAAACAAATAATTTAAAGATTTCAAGCTCTTCGGCTCTGGGAAATTAGAATGGGACATTTTGTGACTCATTTAACGTAATACAGTAACACAATGTGCGCATTGTACGTGTGAATGGCTGCTCTTTCAATGCATTCATGGTTGAGTTTTGGTGACCAGTCAGTGCCGCGGTCACAGGACTTAAATAGGGCCTGCTTACCTCATCTGTCACATCTGTTTTGGTTTGACGTGGTGGCATCATTTCATCAGTGCAGACACAGCAGTGCACCAGGACGCTGTAAACAGTCGCAGAGCAGCCGGCTGGACTCTCCTAACTCAACTCGACAGGACAATGTTCAGGCGCTTCGGAGCTGCGGGACATTTTTGCACTTATACAAGCGGCTACAAGACGTAGGCCGCCGCACTGACAGCCAGCAGCAGGGCCGCATGAGCTGCAAATGACTCTCACTTTAGCACTTTCATAATTCACCACACACAACTCGCTTGTCCTCGTCTTTCTTCGTCTCGCCACCAACACAATCCAGACGATTTCAATCACCGTTAGGAGGCCACAGTGGTGCAGCCTACATTTGGCTCCACACCATCCAACTAGGCCACTGATCCATTTGGTCATTTAATGACACACTTTAAAAAGCTCACACAGCCTGGACCTAGGATCATAAATCATATGAAAGTAAACAAGCAAGGAGGACAAAGAGCAATGATGGAGGGAGACTTGACCACACAGCTTAGCGTTAATGACAGTGTAAGTTAGGTAAGGTCCATAGCTGGTGTGGAGTGAGAAATGAAAACTGTTGAATCGCTCAGAGATCCAGGCTTCATCCTGCACGTCCACATTAAACACCAGAGGCGTGTTAAAGAACTGTTTCGAGTGGAATAACTGAGATATTTGGAGCATTTGGTTTGCTCTTCATCTCACACAACCGCTAGTTTAACAGGCCGGTACCTCATCATGAAGCTGGGTGCGTTCTACACTCCTAGACCCAGACACTGAGCTGTAAATCCCAGGCTAAGAAGAAAAGGGGAAAAAATGCTAAACAACTTGAGGCCCAAAGTCCTGGGTTTGCAAATTCCAAGCATTTTTCCCTCTGCTGGAGCCACCTAGATTCACAGAGGGATACGACCGGGGCAGAGCTGGGATTTCACGGTCGAGGTGGAACGTAAAGCAGACTGCAGCTTATCACTGTCTCAAGGCGAGATTTACTCGGCAGATGTAGAAGGGAAAGGTATGTGCTGTTGAGAGCGATCTGAACTAACAACCCAGACGCTGCCAGGTACGACACTGCCCCCCCCCATCAGCAAGCAACAGTGTACCAGTCCTGTCGGTGAGGAGAAGAGCCTAGTAGCCTGCAAGCTCTCCTGGCCAGCACCGGTTTTTTTAGTGGATAAAGGATCTTTGGCTGACGAAAGCGAGGCTACTGGCCAGAGGAAGGGAGCAGAGAGACAGAGGGGGGGCTTTTTTTTTGTGAAAGGCCATTTCACTGCCTGCCGTTACCATAACAACAGGCTAGAGACAGGGGAGGTGGAGGGGTGCGTCACAAAGTTATCTCTTTTGGCTGCAAGACACCAATCACTGGGCCTGCGAACGAGTATCAAAGTCCAAACTAAGCGAAAGAAAAAGGGGCCATAGTGGAAATAGCTCCTCCACAGATGACCAAATGACTGGCTGTTTCTTTTCCTTTTTTTTGTCCACAGATTATAAAATGGCATTTTGTCTTGTTTTTTTTCCACCAAGACACTGCCAGCGAAAGACTATGAGCTCTTTGCTACCCTGTCATGTTGATGTGGATCACATGGAAGCTGCACAGATGCTCCTCTGGCATGAAAATCCCACATTTCCATCCGGTTGACACACCGAACGAATATAATATTGATGCTGTAATATGTAACTACATTTCATTTGGGTTTACGCTCAAGATGTTGCTCAAACAATGCGTTTTTCTGTCCTTACTGTCCGCAGTGGAGCTACATGTTGCAGTTTTCTGAATGCAAAAAGAAATGCTTCTACTTCCTCACACACACACACACACACACACACCTAATGTGGAAGGACACCGTCGAAAAAAAGGCTGACATTATCGTGATATTATGGGGTTTTTGTCAGTTACGCCCAGCTGGGAGCAGAAAGTGGACATTTGCAGAGACACGCTGTTGTCGAAGGTTACAGAGCAGGAATATGTTGCTGCAGGACAGGACAACAACATGGTAGCCACAGAGCTCAAGTACAAGTGCCATTCGGGTCTCGGTTACAATGTAACCACCAACAGCTGAGCTCGGTCTGCAAACTGCAAAGTGTCAAAACACCGCAGTTTGAAATCTGCGCGGATTGAAAATGAAAGCGGCGTTTTTCCCCATTCGAAGGGGGGGAAACTGCGACGTGTCCACACACACACAAACACCGGTCCGCATCGGAGCTGTATGCGATCTGACTGGTCAATTTTTTTACAAGTCATCATCTGCTCGGCAGGAGAAAACTAGGCCTGTAGCTATATTGAGCACCACCCTGCAGCCCTATTTCAGATCCCATTTAAATGCGACATGTGCCGTGTGTGCGCCGACCTACGCGGGCGAGGAGCTGCGCAAAAAGAAATGAGGTGAAATTCATTTTTTTTTCTGCGTCTGCTTACCTGCAGATGTTCCTGAAATCGTATCGGCAGTATCTGAGCCATTTCTGGAGGATTTGTCTTTCTGAAGAATCCGCGAGGAAGGAAAGGGGAAGGGGGACAGCAGGAGGAATAGAGGTGATCTTGTTCGGTTTGTGCCCTAAACGTCCCCAAAAGTCAAATATGATGGGCAGTAGTAGGTAGTCTGGGCGGCTTGCGTTGCTATCACACGAATCCAGTGACTGCTCCCATTCAGTAGCCCCCCTACACCAGTCCTGAATCAGAAACTCCGCACCTCCGCTAAGAAAACTAGTCCACTTAAACTACTACTGAGCCCCGTGCGTAAACCAGTTCCTCCTCGAGCCATGTAAGGATATAGGGCTGTCCTAAAAATCCGCGCTGAGTTATTGTAAGTGATGACTTCGCGTAAGCAGCCCGTGTCGTGGATTTTTGTTTTCTTTCTCAGAGCTGTCAATGCAAGCGGTCGGATGTGCAGCCTGTACCCCTCCGCCACAGCCCCTCCCCCCTTCCTTTCCACCAACTTCGAAATCAGGGCTCGTGACATGCCCCCCCCCCCCCCCCACCTTTGCATGATTTCTACAAAATCATACACACAAACATGAACACACACACACACACACACACACACACCCTTCCAGAAAGTGTTAGATTTGTACCAGAGAAGACTGCTGACGTTTCAACGTGCTTTTCCAAGAGGCTGAAACTGCATCTTTTTGACTTAGACATGATCTTATCTATGGCCCTCTACTCTCATCATCATCATCATCATTTTCATTATACCTGGTGAGCAGCAGGTGGTGCATAATTGAAATGAAAGTTAGGAACAGTAACTAAGTTTTGAACATTGCGTGCATTGTAAAAACCTGAAAACTATCTGTTTTGGTCTGTTTAAAAGTCATTTAGAAGACTATAAGCTGTCAGTTTGTGGTCGGTCTGACAGATACTTCCTTTTAAAATCAAAGGCCTATAAACAACTGATGTGAGTCAGTATTAGACAAAGGATGTGGACAGCACAGACATCCTTTGTAATCAGAAAGCTACTGTTTCAAAGGATCTGACTTAAACAGTTTTAACTTCCTCAGTTGAGAAATACTAAGACGTTTATATGTAAGGAAAAAAATAGGAGCTGTATAGACATTTTCAAACACCCTAGAAAGTAGCCGGTCGATCCTATCAATACACAGAAAGTTGAAACATGTAAATAATAAAAGCGCATTGTGTTTACATTAGATTTAAATATTTTTAATAAAGCAGAGGATATGTTGAGTCCTGTTAAAGACCACTGGCAATAGGTCTTTAAGGTCATGATATTATAGTTTATTAACAATTATATAGTTGAATAATATAAACGATAAAATGAGAACATATCAGTTTTCCATCCTAGCAGTAATCCCGCAACAGAGATACAAGATGCCTTTACACCAACCTGCTAAATTACACTGGCGCCAGGAAGTTATTTGGTTCTCATTTACACCAGCAGCCTATGCAAATGCTGCAGCTACAGTTGAACTAACCTCTGCATGTTCAGCCTGTACTGAAATCCACAGCGTATAATGTGATTAGACAACTAGAAACTCATCTATCTCAACTCAAGTCATCTGTAAAAACTCAAAGATATAATATCATGACAATGTCTGCTGTGCTAAGATGAAAAAGCATGACGCTCACTCTGCACACAATCTCATGACTTTCAGCCACATTACAGACATCATTTGTCATTTACTTATTTTTCAAGGTTCTAATAAATTCACGCTTTCAAGTAAATTTTAATGGCAGTTGTTTTAAGTAGATTATTTGTGGCAGGAGAGTTGTTTGCCAACTTAATGAGCGGATACCAGTCTGAAGTTTAATGTGTGTATAATGTTTAGTTTCACACCCTTGTTGTTAAATCATACACAAAGGGCAGGATTAGGGTTTATGGTTTGGCCACAGAGAAGGTGGTTTCACTCTGAGAGGAAGCAGGTATAACAAGCAGTGTATGCTGGTGTAGCTGCTGGTGTCTCACTTAAAGCCACAAACCCTATAAGCTCACCACACTGACCCTAAATGATGGGGGGATCTATCACAAGTAAAGGTTTGACAACACTGGAGGTTTGAGTTTACTCAAAGGACTTCAGCTGCCATCAACCTTTGACAAGATACTTTATCCTCATGAACCACACACACCACATAAACCCCACACGATGGTTACTGGTCCACATCAGTAAATGTGGGGAAACTGTGGCAAATAAATAAAATACAAATAATGTAAAGCAAATGCATTTTGACTTTTGGTCTGTATTGCACACTCACATAAACCCTTTCAGGGTAAAAAAGACTGCGTCACCCTGTCAGGGTTTATACATTATCCCTTAAATATCTACAATATCACACTGAAAAGACACCTGTAACATATAATATTATTAAAATCATGTAAGTCATCAAACGAAACTAAACTAGGGAACGGTGCACATCAAAGCTTTGCTCGCGCCTAAAATGAAAATGACCATGGAGACATTTATCTCAACAGTTCATCACACATGACCAAAGTAATGGAAATGAGCAGGAGGCACAAAATGATGGTGAAGATTTTAGCTGCAAATTTAGAGGCTCATGTTTGATGTGTTATATCAGCAGAAATATACAGCTTGTATGTGAAAAGTCAGTGATTTCTTCATCCAGAGGTGGAAACATCTCAATTGAATGACAGTGATGCAATTTCCTTTTCACTAGAGAACAACCATGTCAGTTATTACAACCATGATGATGACATGACACAAAACAATGACTCACTTCATCAAAGTTTTGGATTAAAGCTGTTCTCATGTCACGTGGCAGCTGGGTGTCTCCGAGCAACCGCTTGTGACATTTACATACCACGTTTTCAGTATATTAAACGTTTGCGTTGTCTGTTTCAATCTTTAAAGAAACACAAAGAAAACAGTACTGTGGAACTGATTTCACAGTGTTATAATTACACTTTTGTGACACACAGTACAGCTACAGTATTTCCAAGTTGTGAAACTTTCAAACTGCGCATTTATCCTTACATAACTTATATAACATGAATTCAACATGAGAGGAGCTCCTGTAGTTTTAAGGGCGGGCAGGGTGGGTTAAATACGCCGTGTGCTTGGCCTGGCTCTTGCTGTCTATCAGAAACAGCTGGTTATTCTTGTGGTGGGAAATCATCTCGTCGAGGGTGCTGAAAATCTGAGAGAGCGAGAAAGAGAGATAAACGGATAGAGGTAATTAAATGAAAAGCCTCAAAGTCTCCCAGATTCCTGCTCTCTTTGTCTTCTCCTTCAGCTCGCACCCATCTCTTAAACCTGTCTAATTTGCCTTCACCTCTTCGTTCTTCTTGCCCTCTTTTCCGAGGGCGTAGCCTTGTGTCTCCGCCAGGAATCGTATGGGAATGTTGTACACCTTCTGCTGGTAGAGGACAGCCAGGGTGTACGGCTGGCGGGCGCTCTGGGCTGAGCTGTGTCGGATGAGAAAGGCACCGTCCTAAAGGAAGGAAAAAGAGAAGAAAACAGGACACAAAACTGACACCAAGAATAGGACATAAAACAAGGGATGGAGAAGAAAAGTCTGGGAAGCTTTGATGGGCTAAAACGAGAACAGGGAAGTAAAAATAAAAGTGCGGCATGGATTAATAATTGAGGGATATTTAAAAGACTGTACATATTATACAGAGTAAGTGGTGGAAAGGGCTCTGAAGGTGAGTTTTAGCTAAAACATGAACATAAACACTCCATATATACACTGTGCAACTCCCTCGCCTTAAGCCGTTGTGTTTGCTTGGTTGGAACTGTTTGGTTTACCTTGTTGACTCTCAGTAAGAGATCCTCCGCTGTCTTTCTGTTACAGACTCCAGCAAACCATTCTTTGTCCTGTTATATGACATCAATATATCAGTAACAGTAAACCGCTCCTTACTAACTTGTGTTAAGATCTTGCGTGCAGTTGGATGCCATACCTCGTTCCCAGACTGTCTGGTTGCCCTCATACCACCAGAGAAGGCTTAAACCAGATAGAAAACATGTTATGTGTCAAGCGCAGGTTGTGGGAAATCCGTGTTTGGCAACAGACAGATGGTTTAAAAGAAGCGCAGTATGATCCGTGTTATGTTTGGATTACATTAAATGAAGAATCTAAGCAGATCCCAAATGAGCACAGGCATGCCTCAGAATACATTTTTAAAAAATTATTTTTGAAAAATGTGAGCTTACCCACAGGCTTAGTGTCTGCCATAGAAGGATTTGGAGGGCTGGAATAAAGATAGGAAGGCTAATGTTATATATGTATGCAGATGGGGTCAACTGCAAAAACCAAACTGGAGAGTGTAAATTATTGCAGTTTTCACACGCATAACTAACGTTTCAGCTGTCTGACAACTTCTCTGAATTCCTCTCTTACCTTTGTTTGGCCTCCTTCAGGTTGGCTGGCAGAGGGGGCTTAACACTGGGAGTTGGTGGAGGGAGTTTGGCAGAAAATGTGACACGTCTAGCTTCAACTGAAGGAGCAACAGAGACAAGATGTGTACTCTTCATCATCACAATCATCATCAATTATTTCGCCTGGGTGTGGTTTCTACTGATATTTGATCACTTTTTATGAGTAAAGAAGATGTGGACTTTACCTGGTTTTACCTCATTCAAGGAAGACAAGAGTGAATTCTGCAAGGGAGGAAATAAAAGTTACTGAGCTTAATATCCTAGGTAGGAAATGGAAATACAGTGTAAGAAAGAAAACTTCTATTTCTATTCCAGCCTCTATCTTGACAGTTATGTGAGAACAGAGCTTAGCATACGGAAATGATAAGACTAAGCTCTGAGATGAACAGATACACTCACAGACTTATCTCTGGGAACGGGAGGCTTCATCCTGCAGACAGAGAGAATTCCACTTTTCATTGCATGTTTATTAGCTCAAATTTACTGTGTAATGCCGTATACTATATCTGGCACATTTGCATGTTCCTGCGAAAAACACAGCGGCTACATTGTCTGATGTGATGTGAGTATGAAGCTATGCAGGCAAAATATATCTCAGGTTACTTCAGGTTAGTGCATATCACCATGCTCTGGTTATGTAGGTTATGAAAACTGTTTTGACCCAGGCTGAAGTGCACCTACATGGGTATGGGAGAAGGTGCAAGTGCAGTCTTGGTAGATGGAAGCATCCTCATCGGCGCACGAGGGGCAGGAGAGCAAGCTGAGGAGCAGGAAGAAAGAACATTATAACTTAATTAAGACTCTCAGTCATCTGGAAGTGAATTCTGGCTGTCTAGCACATATTGAAGTACCATAGTTTAAGTAACTGTTGATGTGTGATCATCACTCAAAGATCAAACTCTTCATGCAAACTTAAAGAACAATTAACATCCAGAGCTAGTTCTTGTGAGGTGTGGTGCCACCTACCAGCTGTAGGCTCTAAATATAGGTCATCATTATTGTCCTGAAACACAAACACGATACACATAGTCAAATGTATTGAAAGTATGGTGAGCATATGGAAGCTTATTACTTTGCTGATGTCCTCCTGGGACCCGAGGAAAACAAGTGTCTTCCATTTTTCTCTTATGAACAAAATGTCCACTGTGGAGGACACAAGTCAATGGGCTGGGTCTCAGGAGGATATTCTCATTTAATGGCAATGACAGCTTCCTCATAGTTCAGTATGTAAATCTATTTTCTGTAAATGGTCAAAAGTGTCTCTGACTGAACTAATTTTAAATCACGTTGTAAGCCCCTTAGATCTGCTTAAATCTACTGAGCCCTCTAACCTTGAAATAACTTACCTAAGTCTTCAGATCCTACCCTCAACCAAGCATGGAGCAGATACTTGGCTGCTTCCCCAGAGCTTATATCTACATTGTATCTGCTCAAGCAAAAATACATCGGCCCCATGGATGTATTATGAAATATTATGCCCCTGGGTACAAACATCCCCCCCTCCACACACACACACACACACACACGCATAGGAGCAAGTAGGAGTTGGTTCAAAATCTGCACCTGAGCTTCAGTATTCAGTTAACACTAGAAATGAAGAGACACTTTCTGCCACAGCAGCTCCACACTGCCACTCATCTGCAGATATATACAGATAGTTATACAGGAAACCATCAAAGAAAACCCGAGATACAGGTTCTATTTCCTTAAAGCTGCTGATGTGATTTGAATTGCTTTACTCATTTCACTGTTTTTTAATAAAATGTTACTGTAGCCTCGGTGTGTTGTGCAGCTGTAACATGAAGAGAAAAGTAAATAGAAACAAGCATTGGATTATATTTGTTTGACAGATTGTAAATAAGAAAAAACATAATCTTCTTCTTTTAACTGAAATCTGTGACTTTCCAACAAAAACTTCTGTCACTTCAAACAGATGCTCTGGGCCTGATCCATCTGTGATTGGCCCAGCTGGCTTGATAGGCAGCTTCATTGGAAAGTCATGACTTGCATACATTTTTATCTAGCCACTAATTAGCCACCCGTCTGCTATCAGAAACTTTTCCACACATGATGAATCGAACTTTCTTACAAAAGGGGAAAAAATACAGTTAGTGAGCATAAGTTAAACTTACCTGTTCTTCATTTGGATCCAGGTACACATCTGAAATGCAGAAAGAAAATATTAACCTGTAGAACTCTTGTGGTGGGGAATGGCACCAAAAAGTGACAGCACTAATTGAAACGTTTGAGTTATTCAGGTAGTTTCCTCATGACTTTTGACCTGAAGTTTTGTACAAAGCCAGAGGATGTGGAAATACTCTTACCCCACACTAGGTGGCACTCTATTCTTTGTTTCAGTCACAGCTGTAATCTCTGCTTAATTTACACTTACTAGCTACGTCTGCTTGTATTTATATATTTCAAAGATACTGCTGTTGCTGCTGGAAACATTAAATACAATATTTATTGACTGTGCAGCACGTGGGTGTCTCCTGTGAAAGATCTCTAAGACAACTGGTGCGTAGCAGCCACAAATGCAAAGTGGTTTATGGAGTGGATTTATAATGACTGTATTTCTGCAAATAGCACACGACTAAAGACAAATATTGATTTTAGTATTTCTGTTTATCATATAATCTCATTAAGACATTTGCCTTTCCCTCATTCAACATTACTCCTATGACATGTTGATTTATGTTGTTAGAAGTGATTACTGCACCTTCCTCTGTGTTGGGTACAGGGGCTGGAGCAGGAGCAGAGCGGACCAGTGGAGGAGGCATCATCTTTTTCCCAGGCTTGTCATTTCTGTCTATCTCAGGTGCTGCGATGTAGTCATGCGACATTGAAGAAAGAGGTCAAAGCGACAACAAAATCAGCAAATGCCCTGTTGTAGGTGTGGCTGCAAATGAAAACAGATGAATGACTCACGTTTCTTGGTGTTGCGATCATAGAAGAAATCCTCAGCATGTTGTGGAGGTTTCTGGATGACAGAGGTAAGACGATTTAATTAAAACAAAAGCAACTTTTTGAAAACACATTTGACGCATGTAGAGACACACAGAAACAGGCAGACTTGCAGGAGCTGTTGTTACAGAGGTTTTGCCTGGTCTGGGCGGAGGAGCCGCCAGCCTCTGTGGAAGAGCAGGATTGGATGTCCTCTCTGCAAAAAACAGCATCAAGTAACAGAATTTTAGGGAAAAGCTCCATTTTATATTGCCAGAGGAATCTATGCTGAACCGGGCTTCAACGTGTTTATACCCAAACCCTGTCTGCAGTAATGACTCAGTGCTGTTACCCAGATAAACGTTCTCCTCCACTTGTCTATGTGGGACTTTCATAGGGGGGCGCTCGCAGGGAGGCACTTCATACGTGTCACTTTCCTCGTCATCCTGCCATTAGAAAATATAACGTGTAACTATTTTAAAGGTGCATGTCTTTAGCATTTTCACAAATAGGCATTATCACATTAATACTGAGATATTAAAATAAGAGTTTTAGTTAAATTAGACCATAGCTAACAAGACAGGAAGTCTTATGTCTGCATTTCACAATACGTTGTATGCAACAGCATAAATCTGTGCAGGAAAAATGCTGGAGTTCTATATAAGCAACATTGGTTTGATGAGTGAGTGAAATGCCAATAGAAAGTTAGATTTTTTTAAGAAACAAAGACACATTTCATGAGAAGGAGAAAGGATAAGCAGCAATAAAGTATTCCCCACAAAAAGAATCAACATAGCTTTAAGGAAACGTGCTAACATTATTACAAGAATGAGATAAAGATGTTAAAATTTGCCTCATGTAGCACCTTTAATATTATGTGGATAAAACCTGTAAAAGCACTAATTCAGGAGCTTGGTATTTTTCTACTTACAAACTCATCCTCCGGCCATCCTGCATTGTCATCTGAAACAGAGAGATAAAAAAAAAAAAAGCATAATAAGATCTATAATCCAATGAAGAAACAAAGACAGGAGGGATCATTCATGCCAAGGTGAGGTTACATCTCACCTGTCCGTCTGGGTGGAGCTGGAGGTCCACTGTGCCTGACAGGAGGAGGAGAGGTGAGATGCTGCAGTACCATTTTATTTCAAGTATAATACATTAAAAGGGAAACTAATGAGGCTTTGCAAAAGGCCATGGTACTTACAGGTTCTTCAGTTTTCCAAAGAAGCTCTGAAATACACAGAAACCTCCGATGAGTAACTTAACTACATGCCTGGCTGGTAATCATTTACTTTTAGTTATCTGTCAGCTTCATTATCAGACATGAGTCAGTGCCTGCTTTTTTTTCTCCATGATGGAGAATACAGCTTTGTTTAGAGTTTAGTTTTGTCAATCGCTTGTAAAGCACTTTGAATTGCATTTGATTTGTTTGAAAGGTTTGAAAAGTACTTAAGTAACAGAGTATTTCTACACTGTGGTATTATAACTTTTACATAAGTCAAAGATGTGAGTACTTCTTCCACCACTGATTATTTGTTCACATACTTCTACTAAATGTTGAATGGGAGGGAAGAGTTTCAGTATTAAAACTGTAACTTATTTGGTCTTCGTGAATCTTGTCCTCATGAGTTGTATCTATGTGACTTTTGAGGCTACAGTCAGTTTGCTATCAATGTTGTTTTGAAGCAACATGATCAGTTAAAACACAGAAAAGCCCATCTGCAGGGGTGTAACTGAGGTTGGCAGAACGAGGCGGAGATAAACACACACCTCAAGCAAAATCAGGAAGTGGAGAGACAGTATCTCTATTTTCCCACAGTTCCTGGCAGCCATGGAGGAAGTGTTGAGGTAAAGTGAAATAGTATGGACAGACACAAATGGGGAGAAGGAGGGACTGCAGAGTTTCAATCTCTCACGCATCGGCACATGCAATGTCACGCAACAGCTGCTTCACTGTTGATAAATGACGACCAGGTGGGAAGGTGATAAAAAGAATAAAGGGAACTAATTACTGTTCCTCACACACCATTTCGAGAATTATCTGCATTTTGGTGTCAGGAGTTACATGTTACAATGACAATGTTCTGCTTTGTGTCGACCACAGTGTTGCTTTGCTACCTGCTGTAACTTCTCTCTGATGGTAGTGTAGTGAGTGGCCAAGGAGGCCATTGGGAGGAAAAAGGAAAAAGCCACGTAACCATGTAGTGAAATCTGATGCAAACAAGGACACTCACACACACAATAGCATTAATGTATCTGCATCATCATGTGCCATGAAAGTATTGTCTGCTAACACAGCATCTTTTGAATAAGGAAACACTGTATTCTAAAACACATTACAATTACAATCGATAGATTTATAATCAAGGGAGGAAATGTGTTCACACTGTCTGCTCTGCCTTTTCCACACTAGATGTATTCACACGTCACAGACTGGAGCTTATCTCATCTCAGAATCATATGTGTACTTGTTTTCCTGCAGACTGAACTGCTACATCATCTCTGAGTGAACCACAGCACCTTCCAAACTAATGCACGTATGTCATGTTTACTAAAAAAGACTCTGAAATGCATTATGGGAGAGTGATAACAACACCACTGGCAGTAGTGACCACATTTCGAATAAGAATATAGTTCAAATCCCACAACTACAAGCATAATATAAAGCTTGACATGCTATATTCAAGTATGTAGTGACACTATTCGGTCTGATACAAATAATGTACATGTGTATGTTTTTGCTTGCTCGATTTACAATTTATTTAAATTTAATATCTACAAAACCTTTAAACCGTAACAACTGATCTAATCTAAATTTAAGACAAATATTGCTCCTTTTCAACTGTGATTCAATTTTGTAATCAAAATCTAATAAAACTTACAACTTATTTATCTACTGATTTTATGGAGGACTGTAAAGCAAAGATCAAACATAAAAGAAAGTTTAACAGACTTGTCTGATCTTTCAGAGAACTTTATTCTGTAGAAAGCACAATAGTGATACCTGGATTATAGGTGTGTTTACTTTCAGGTTATCTGCAAACATTAGCTGTGGGTTATTTTACTGTTTGCCTTCTATCACAACTTTAACAGTGTAGTTGCCATCATATCTTCCCATTCAGAATTTCAAAAGGAAAAATACTGAAATTAAAGTACCGACGTGGAAAGTTTACAGATGATGCAGTTGCAAAAACTGGCATTGACAACAGCTGCTCACTTCCTTCTCAGTCAACCCAAAGTTATCAGACTGTAAAACAAAATATGACAAAAATAAAACTGTACTTTACCATTGTTATGATTTGGGGTCAAGCCTCACAGCTCAAGTCATGAGGAAATGTCTTTGTTCTGAAGATTGAAAGTGAGCGATACAGAGAGAGCGTCAAGAGCAGCTATAACTGACCTCATTTGCATTTCCTACTTGTGACCTGAGAGACAGACAGCCTTACTTACTGCTGGGATGCCTGCCTCTAAATGAGCTACAGCCACTGCACACCTCCAACATGGCTGCACAGTTTGCTGCTGCGACCTGCTAATGGCCATGATAACCAGCTGGATTTGACACAATTTGCTGCAACTTGTAAATAACATCTTTGTATGCTATCTGCAATCAAAAGGGGAAATTAATTATTAACTTTTGATACACACACATGCCATTGTTGAAGCAAAGTAAGCTAAACTGTAGGAAGACAGCATTGCTATTAGGTATAAACTGCCTTGGAGATGGGATTAAACAAACGATCTGCTACAAACACTCCAGTTTATTAAGTACACCTAGCTACAATTCAACAGCATCATAGACTGCAGCCTCCAACATTAAATCAACCCAACATAATAACCTTCATCAAGGATTTATAGCCGGACTATTGTATTTGACTGCATTAATTTTAGCTAGGTGTACCTAATAATCTAAGTGTAGGTTTGAATACTGAGTCACTGTCTCCAAGAAATCATTTGCCTTTCGTGGGGAAATGTCACGTGTGTTGGAATGAAGTTACCCACTGGATCATTAGATTTCATAGAATCTTACGAGGGGATTTGAGTTGGTGAGACCAAAGGAGCCTCAAGGTTACGGATCTCAAGGTTTTCTCTTTAATCCGACATGGGATGAAAGTGCAGTACAGTCTGGTACAGTACAATGGTTGTGTTTGCTGGTCCAGTACAACCAGACATTTTTAATGAGGACATAAGATGTTATGGTACTTCAATTTAAAACCTAGTTATTCTGTATTTCTTTAAACAGTTTTGTTGTAGAAAAGTAGATTACCTTTGTTTTGATCTAGTTTTGCATTTAAGTGTTGTCAGTTGATTAGGATGGGAGCACTGTAATTTCCATGTTTTACAGATGAATCAATTGAACTTTGACCTTGAATCTTGAACACTTTTCTTTCATAAGAGTGAAATGTCTTCCAATCTCTTAACTGATAACTTTTTCATTTGTAATTTTGAGTGTTGAATGAGTAATGTCTACTGGCAAAGGTCCATGAGATCACAACACATGTCTTGGCTTGAAAAAAATGTTTAAGAAGCTGGGAGCTAGAAAAAAAAGAGACAGACAGCCTTAGACACACAAGTCCATGTAGTACTTCTCAAGTAAATTAGATTGAATGAGATCTAATTTATCTGACAGTGAGGAAGACAAAATCTGGAGAGACCCTCGTTAAACGTGAGTGTGAGTAAATATTAAAGGCCAAAGAAACATGCACACTGGTCTCAGAAATACCTTTCTCCAATTTATTGGTGTTTCAGTAAAGCTTCAGTATGTGAGATATGGGTGAATGATGAAAGAAAAATGCTGTAATGATAAAAACAATATTAACTTAAATTATGCAAAGAAACTTTATCACTTAAGTGTGTTTCATCCCCCCATGACCCCTGATTGTTCTTGGCAAAACTTAATTTTGTTCAGAGGCTGAGAAACTGACCACTCTTGTAAGAATCACTTATGGTCATTTGGTCACAATGTCTATAACAAAATTATCAGTGATTAACTGAAGATGATAAAATGCCACAAGGTCAAATAGTAAAAAGCATAAAAGGATTTATTCCAAATATTATTTATTGACAAAGGAGTATGTTGCCAGATGTGGTTATGATGACAGTGACAATAAATTATTAAACTACAGTACACACAGTACAAAAGTAGTTTCTCCAAAATACAATATAAAACACACATAAATATTAACTTAGTACAAAACATTTAAAACCCTTTCACAGAACAAAGGAGATAAGCTTTGCAGTCAATAAGAAGTTTAATGTAAAAAAGAATAGAACAGATCATAGACATTTTCAATATAAAATCAATATTCAGAAAATATACATGTTATATACATGCTGGGCTCAACCCAGAAGTGCTCTGGAAATAGAAAATAGAAAATAGAAAATTGAGTGAGCTTGTGCGTCCACCTGGCCAAACCTATTCCCATTTACAAGGCGGCAGGGAGCTAAAACTGCAAAAACAAGCAGAATCTGAATCAGCAGATACGTTTTGTGTTGTGGAAGAAGGTCTGGAAGCCCTCAAGCTCCAAAGTAAGCAAATGCAGAACACATGTCTGAAACTGAAAAAAAAAAACATCTAAAAACATTTTTATTTGACTTACAGCATTGTGCAAAGTAAATGCTTGAGTTGGGTGCTACTGAGCTTAAGTCTACAATACCACTGTGACTTCTTTGTATGAACCAGCATAAAGCCAGCCAGAAAGAGCAGAGGAATATACTGATAGTTCCTACTTTTCCTGTTAGGTTCACTGTCTGAAAACACATGATGACAATTTAAATGCATGAAAAGACAAGGAATTATAGGATCAAGATGGCCCAGGGGGAATAAAAAGAGTTTGTCCTGTGTTTCTGTGAATGAATACCGTCACATTCAACACAGTGAGGAACAGCAAACTTGAGAGCATGGAGCTTCATTGAGCATGACAACTCATGATTGAGGTCCCTCTTGTGTGCAGAGTGGTCCTGCTGGTTTAAAACCTCCATCTGTCTGGATTTAGAGAAACACATAAATAAGCTCTGAACAGAATCAGAGTCCTGTGGATCTCTCTGTCTATCTTCTCAATGATAAAAATGTCCTCATTTGCTATTTTACCCACTTTTTGATGGGTTTGTCATCCGACAACATCTTCTTTCCAGTCTCTCTGACTTTAGACAGGGTTTGCTTTAATTTTGCCGTTGATCCAGTCGATGTACTGGGTGACACGGGTATAGACCCCAGGCTTATCCTTCTGCCCGCACCCATCGCCCCAGCTGATCACACCCATCAGAGTCATCTTGCCATTGTTTCGACAGACGAGTGGGCCACCAGAGTCTCCCTGTGGGTACAGTTCAGGAAGCAAAATGAAAAAAAAAACTAGGAAAATGAAAAAATGTTGATTATTCAATTGATATTGATTTAATAAAGAAGTTAAGTGTATAAATTCTCACCTTGCAGGCATCGTCCAGGCCTCGGGTGTCACCTGCACACAACATGTTTGAGGTAACTGTGCGTCCAGACAGCACATCAGGGACGCAGCGCTCTTTGGGCCACAGGCGAACGTAACCTCTTTTAACACGCTCTGAGTACTCTGGAGAAACTGTGGAGAGAGTGTTCAAATTAGTTCTTCATCAGCATCTCCAAAGAGCCACCACTAAAGATAAAATCAGTTAAAGGTTTGTGGGAAAGCTCACATTGCCCTCTGCTGGTCAGTCGAGTAAGTGTCACCAACTCGCTTGTGAAATTAATTTGCCAAAATAGCAACCACGCAAAATTAGAGAATGAATTAGGCGGGATGTTTGCTTACATTCGGAGTCTTTTCCGTAGCCTGAGATCTCACACTCGGTCCAGTCGGGCAGCACCAGCCCGCGTTCAGGCAGACACGCAGGAAGAACCTCGGGAGAGTTTACAGCACAGATGCCAATGTCGGTCTTCAGCTTCAAGAGAGCTGCGAGTGGAAAGTGACCAGAGGAAAGTCAATGTAATGCACAGGGAGAATGTCTGATGGTGACTGAGGGGGTGATTTAAAGTTTTAAAAAGCTTTTGCTGCCCACTTAAAGTTCCATATCATCACTGCTGGGGGAAAACATGGTTGCTAAAGTGTCTCATTTAATTTGTATGACTTACAAGGTACAAGATACAAGGTGTTCAGCAACAACAGTGATATATAGAATATTATAGGCAAAAAAAGAGAAATGATTGTCGTCTCTTGAAATCTTCACTCACCGATGTCATTGTCAAAAGTTTTGCTGTCAAATTGATCATGAATCCAGTACTTCTCAACCTTGAAAATCTGCTCGCTGCTGGAATTCTGTTTCCGAAACGTTCTTCCCAAAATCACTTCCAACTTTTCTGCTTTATCACTGAAAAAGATTGAGAATATGTTTGTCTGTTGAGTGGCACACATGTTAAATTGTGTATTGTGTGGGCATAAAGGATGTGAGTCATGCTTACTTGTCCTCGAAGCAGTGTGCAGCAGAAAGGACCCAACAGGAGTCAATGAGGATTCCTCCACATCGGTGGAAGTGTTTTCTGAGACGGGCCTGGTAGACATTGATGGCCGCCTGCCACGGCTGCTCCGTGATGTCACTCTCTCTGCCCCCAAACATGCGGAACGCGGGGCGATTCAGGGTGTTGTCTAAACGCTGGCCACATGCTGCTACAGGGTTGCAGGATGATGGTGAAATAACAGTAAAATTACTACACACCAAACGCATGAGAGGAAATAGACTGATATCTTTGGATGTGAAGATGTCCTACCTCTGTTATTGTTGTTAGTGGTGGGGGCACGTGGGCCCAGAGTGGACGGGATGGATGGACGTCGCGCTGTAAAAAGAGGCGACAAGTATGAGCAGTCTGATAGCACATTGCTAGTTTCTAAACTAAACTACTTCTAGCAGCTGTGTTGATAATCTTACTTCTATGCTTCAAAATTGCTGGAAAATTAAACCATGATAAAAAAAAGGGTGCTCACAGCATTTAGGTATGTTACACAGCTCCCAGGTCAGCAGCATGTTCTTGTAGGTGTGACACCATGGACTCTCATCACCGTCTGGATTCCTATTGGAAAGGAAAGGAAAGAGCAATGCATTAAAGTTAATGTGATCTTTCTGTACGCAAGAGCAATCTCTCTCGTGTGTTAGTGGTATCATTTTGTGTGTGCTGGTGTCTCTACCTGCAGAAGCTGTGGCCGCCCAGCCCGTGCTCCAATGCGTCAGATCTCCAGGCATTGTTGACCTTGTGCTTGAGAACAGGGGAGTCCCACGGGAGACAACGAGAGCCGCTCTTAGTGACAGATGTTGTGCCTCTGTATGACTGACCGGAGCCTAGCAAACATTCTTGGTACTTATCTGCTCCAAAACACACAGAGAGACAAGTGTTTAAGCAATTCAATTGTTTAATTAATAGTATTTCAGCGTGTTAGCTTTTTGTAAAGTAGTACCTTCTGGACATTTGGGCAGGGAACAGAACTCCCAGATGACCTGAGTGCCTTTATAGATGTAACACCAAGGAGTGCTGTCATTGTCAGGGTTCCTGCGGGTGGAAAAAAAAAGCAAGGACACTATGTAAACATGCTCATGGCTCACATAAATATTGATAAAACATGTCCTAAACCAAACCGTTTTAAAATGCATCATCCCAACAAAGGTGTTGCAAAATTAGACATCTATTTGCATCTTTTCTTCTGGCTATTTTCCTGCCAAGTCACTAATTCACCGTCATATCCTGTCAGATCCCATAAGCATTTACAAGCCTTATTTCCACCTCCTCTTTGCCAGATTGTCTAGTGAGCCATCTTAGTCATAGTGTTTGAGCCTATTTGCTAGTTACTTTAACTTAGTTACATTTTCAGCTTCCTACCTGTTGCTGATGTCTTCCTGCCTCAGTGACCCAGCAATCTTTGCTTTTAACCTACCTGCCTTGTCTGTGATTAATATTTGCAGTGTATTCCTATAGATGCTCTGGCACTAAACCGATTACACTGGTCACAAACCTGCAGAAGTTGTGATTGCCCAGCCCAAGACTGCTGGCATCCACTTTTCTAGCTGTGAACCTCCTTCCTCGCAGAGACGTAGAGTTCCAGTTGATGCACTCTGCGCCTGAATGGCTGATACTCCATGTGCCGCGGTACCCTTCCCCCTGCCCCACAGCGCACTTCTCATTGGTGTCTGTTGGAAAAAGGGACACAATTAAACTGGCTATTTTGTCACTCATTTATAAATGAGACTGATATCACTCTAATAACTGAACTAAGTCATTAATTTTGGCAAAATAAAGCGTGTTTATTGGATCTGGAAAAACTTAGGCCATTCAAAATATTTGGACAAATTATGAAAACATTGTTATTAAGACATTAAACTCACAACTTGTGCCCTAATGGTATTTATATTGTAATTTTCCATTTAGTGGTCTAAAACAATGACAGATTTATTGAGTCTGGCCATTGCAACTCATTATATTACACTGAAATCACTTGGCTGCGACGCTTGGGGTTTGTGTAATTATCCCACTGAGAGGGTGGGGTGTGCCTAAAGCCTCGAGAAGTTGCCCGCAGAAACAAAAACATTAAAATCCAAGAAGGTCTTTCCATGGCTTATGATCCTTTCTTCTCCTCTCCAAACCACAGGACAATGACACCTACTGTTTGAGTCACACGGTCAGACCGTGACTTTATCTAGAGTCATTAACAAGTTCGTAGAACGTTTTAATCAGTGTTGTGTCACCGGCCACCCTGTTATGGACATGACACATTGGTTTATTCTTGATTTAAAGTAAAATATATGCAAAGGAAAATACTAGACATAGGGGGATAGCCAGGGTGTACCTGTTGCAGCACAGGAAGACTAAGTAAGAGGTTAAAGACAAGTTAATTAAATGGTTAGTCGATAAACCGAAAATGTATTGGCAGCTATTCTCTGGTTCCAGCTTCTCTATTGGGATGACTTTCTGTTTTTCTCTGTTTTATATAATTATAAATAAATATTTTTCAGGTTTTGGACTGTTTGTTTGACAAAAACGTTTAAACTGATTCTTTGAGAAAAATGGCTGCATGTAAATCTTGACTAAACGTGCCCTGGATTAAAGAGTTTGTTGAATACTTACTGATCTCACACTGATTCCCACTGAAGCCTGGAGGACACTGGCAAATGTAGTCTGAAGTGTACACAGCTTCCTTACAGGTTCCTCCGTTGTAGCACTGAGACACGTAGCAGTCTGGAAGGGGCAGACAGTGAGCTGGTTAGTCATCCAGTTCTTCAGAAGACAAGCAATTTGAATAATCAAATATGATTCAGAGGTCATGACCATATGTGTAAAGAGAGAATTAAATTAGTGGGTTTGGCCTTTGCCTTGTGTTCATCCCTACTCTCTTCTTACATACTAGCAAACTCCTTCATAGCTTTACTTTTAAAATATCACGTCACACCAAGGGTTTCTTTCTAGAGCAGAACTGGTTTCATGCCATCACCAGTTCGGTTTTTCATTTATTATTTCAACATTTCCTAAAGGCTAGCGTTTCGAATAACAGCTGCCCCACTTGGGTCCCATGGTATGAGCTCACAGACGGTGCAGTTTTGCAGCCTGAAAATGTGGTTGTAATTTGTCTGAGGGAGGGGCAGCCATGCTTCACAGAATTCGTCAATGGGGGTGAAAGTGCGCACGAGGGCTTGTCTGGCAGGAGTACATCAAACAATCTCAGACTAAACTACGCCCACTGAAAAACACAGAAACCCAACAGCTCTTCATTTGGATGCAATGAAATAACAGGGATTTGGACACATGAGCGATGCAAGCCAACAAACGCCATCATAAAATAATCATTTGAGGTTGTAACAGCAAGTTAGAGGTAAAGGGAAGTTTTGAGGAAAGACAGAGAGGTCAGTGGGGGCAGACGAGCAGACTCATTAACAAAAAGAGGATTATATTCTGCTCATTCCAAACAAAACAGAAAGAGACAAGAGTGTGTGTATGCATCCATGTCACACTCACTGATGACGGGCACAATGTGACAATGCTCTCGTCCTCTCAACGCACAACGGCAATACTCCACACGCTGTCCCCTCCATCGCAGCCAAGTTTCACCAAAACTACGCACTGCTGACGTCTCACTATCCTCACAATGTGCTGAGAAAACACACACACACACAAACACAAATACAATAAGTATACAGATAAGATACACAGAAAATGTAATCATTAAAAGTGGTTATAAACATAAAGGTACACAAACAGACAGGAACACAAACACATGAACAGTGAGTTAAAAGATGATGAAGGTGATGGTGGTGGAAGTGGTGGTGGTATTATTAGACAAACAGAAGTGTGATGGGGCTCACAGGAGGTGTCAAAGGAAGGTGAAGACTTCTCGACATGAATAATCAAAAGCGTCCGCCTAGCTGGCTGCCTGCCAGGCTCACCTCTGTAAAAACGAGTCCCTCTCTTACTGCGTAGCAGCTCCACCTGCAATAGAAAAGACATGTTAAACACAGAGCATCAGTGCATGGGAGCTGGTTGCATGGCGTTGGTTTCCATCCCAGACAGGATACAATGAAAATAAACTTGCAGAAACTTGCTTGACAAGCTGCCTTTAAGTTTTAGTCAAACATCACTTGTTGGTACATATAGTACAGCAGTGCTCCAATATCCAAGATTTAAGAGTTAGCTGCAGGACAAAAGTGAGTTTATGAGCTATATCTTTTCAAAATCAAACAGTTGAAATAAATAATGACTTACTTAAATAATCTTAAAAGATTAATTAAGTAGTGTATTGCATTTAAAATGTTGCTGTTCAGCAGCTGACTCTTAAATCCCGGATGTTGACGTTTCAGATAAGCACTTAAAGGCAGGGTACTGGTTTCCAAACATGTCAATGCTCAAAACATTAGCCATGCAACAAAAACACAAACACAAAAATACTTTAAAGACAGATAGATAGATAGATGGATAAAGCACAAGAACTGAACTTTAGATAAGCCCTTATTAAGTATGCAGTTGTAGTTAATGAGCTGCAACATGCAATACCACTTGTTGATCTCGTCATGACAAGGATGTGGTACTTACATTGTCCGCTAGACAGCAGCAGAGAGGAAACAGGAGCATTAACAGTGTTCTGGTCATGGCAACTCAAGTAGTCTGACTGGAAGTGGAATAAAACATACATATTAGAAACAATTGACAGAAGATTTTACAAGCTAATACAGTTTAGATGGACATATGTAAGCACTGACCAGATTAGACTCAAAGTAGTTTAAGTTTAATAATTACCTTTGTATTTGCACAGATCAGTCAGGAAATACACATTTGGAGTCTAAATAAGTATTTCCTGCTTTCAACTGAGGTACTTAACAACAATGTACAAAATCTGATTTTTTTCCGATTGTCTGAATCTGATGCGGCAAAGTAGTAAAAGAGCAATAATCGGCAAATAAGTTATCAATAATCAGAAGACTGAGCACCTGCATCCAAAGGTGTTTTTTATTTTCCCCAAACACAAATAATAAACAATCAAAACTGACTAATACACACACACACACACACACAACCAAAATGAAAACATTGACAACAGTGTAAAACCCTGAACTGATAGAGAAAAGGTTCAGCTCAGTAATCTGAGTGAGCGAATGGATTTCATAGTTAATCTTTTGTCATGAATCTGTCATTTATACTCAATAGTCAACAATTGCAGGAAAACGACAACACTGGTCACCTTCACCCGTCTATGCTGTTTCTCTGTTCAGCTTCCTTCCTCCATCCCTTCGCCTGCTACTGACGGACTCTTGAGAGGAGGTGGGGAACTTATAGTTTTTTTTTTACTTGTGTATGTTGACTTGTTGACTCAGACAGGAAATTTTAATAGCCTGTGCTCGACAGTCTGATAGGAGAATGAGTTCAGCAAATGCTCTATATATCTTTGCATGAATTAATTTCCCTTTAATCGTAACTCATCTATAACTTCCCCACTGGGAATGAACAGGAAGCAGATTATCTTCGCTTTATGCAAAAGATGAGACGCTGTTGACCACCATTTCAAACAACACAGTCTGGACTAGCCTCAAGCGATGAAAGGCAGCACACACAGTAGAAAGTCTCTGCACCATACTGACAGCATTCCCTCTCTAACAGAGCAAAGCAGCAGCTGCAGGAGGATAAAAGTGAGTCAGGACTTTAAAAGGAAGGAGGAGGAAACAAAAGGGGAAACCTGGAGCAAGAAAAAGTAAACTAACCTCATATTTTTCTCTTTTATTCTGCTTGAAAGAAAGTCTGATATCAGACTTGTTCCTCTTCTCTGTTTTAAAGGAGTCATATGCAGAAAGGAGGTATAGCCTGTTGCTTCTCAGTCAACTGTGAGTAAACATGAGTCACAAAAGAAGAAGGGGGGGTAGTGAGGAAAATGGGAAAGAGAAGAAAAAGAAAGTTGCACACCATGAGGGCTGAAAAGTAAAAATGACCACAAAATAAAGAATTTCCAAGATGCTTTAAAAATAACAGTAAAAGACTTCTTCTACAGACACATGCATGCAAACACCCAGACACACAGCATGATCATGTGCCTACATGCCTTTACGTTTTATATTCTGAACTGACTCATCCTCTGTGGTTGACTGAGCTAGAAACACATAGAAGATAGAAAACACTGCTGTGTTTTGATATATCAGTGAGCTAAAACAGCTACGCTGGCAACCACACACACACACACGATTGCTCAGGAATGTGGAGCTAATTAAAACACACAAAGATTGATTGTTCATTCTGTTCATTGTTCAGTGGAACAAAGACTCCCCCTCACAGACACACGTCCATTCACACACACTCACCATTAAGAGGACAGGTCCCTTGAAAGCTATCCTTGCCTCACACAAATAAAAACCCAGTTGACCTGCACTTTTACCCCCCAACTGCGCCTCCCTGGCAGGGCGACAACGCACGAATTTCCTTTTTGTTTCCTTTGTGCAGCTGTTCAGTCGCCTCTCTCTCCAGCCCTGTCAGCTAAAAACATGTGTTTCCTGCTAAAGTACTGCCAGCACGGGCCATGCATTTCGGAAACGGGCGTACATATCAACACACGCACGCACAAAAACACCCGCCCACATGCACACATCAGATATGAACATATGTGTATCCCACCCTTTTTAAAGTCTGTGGCATCTGACATGCAGAGGCCCTGTTTGGGGGAGCCATCAGAGGCTGCTCCTTTGACAATCCCACAATGCAATTGGACTGAGATTTATCGGTTTTTGTAATCTGTCTTACAACATTTAATGCATACGAACAGACATACAAAGACACAAAATAAACATGTCTCATTTACAGGATACAAAGTTAAACTGTGGCTGCTCTTTTAGTTTTATGTAGTATACAGTGGAGCTACAGTTTCTTAGAGGTGATCAAAACTTGTTTTGGGTTTGTATGACTCTAAAAATGTGTTATACATTTTATTTTTCAGGATAACTGGGGCTTTTGTTGTCACCTAGAGAATTTTTGTCACAAAATGCATTTGATTAAAATTCTAAAGGTATTAGAGAACAGTAATTAAACTAATCAAAGATATCTATGAGGTTTTTGGTGTAACTGGCAGCTACTATGGGCTTACAACAACTTCATGACCATTAAAGTAAACAGACAAAAATACCAAGTCTAAACCATGTCACTTAACTTTCTGACTGCATAGGGGTCAAGGGTCACTCATTTTATTGGTAAGGACCAGAGCTATTTATCTGGTCCTTACCAATAAAATGAGTTTAGAGCATTTGTCTGTTAGACCCAATCAATTAATAGCTAAAATATGTACAATCATGCATGCAGCCTGAGGAGAGTGCGGTTCCCCTCGTAGGTCAACTATGAATGGAAGAAATTAAAACATCTTTGGAGCTGCAGCAGCCAGACTGTGAGTCAGCAGCAGCTTCATAACAACAGGTTTAAGTTGACCCACTTTAGGAGACAGATGATAAAACGCACACACACATACATATAAAGAGAAAGAGAGTTTATGCCCAAAACTAAAAGTAAATGTTTTCCACTAGCGTTTTTAATTTCCTGTTAGTGTGCATCTATTTTTTATTTAAAGGAGCTGGTCTTAAGCATGAGTGTTAGCAAGGATATGTGTAATGATGATGGTGTGCTGAGGTTGTAAAGGTTGGATGTGAGACATTCTTGTCTTACAGTAACAAGGCTGAAATGTCTACAGCTGTGAGAATGGTTCGGCGGTGTGCAAAGAACATTGCATCTTCCTGTGAAGTTCAAGTTGTGGTTGACAGAGCGCTTTAAGTCACCTCTGAAGATACCTTTTCTGTCTCTGTTCTATGCAAATGTCTGAATTGATGCTTAATAAAGAACTTAGAGTGGGTGTACTGGCCACACTGGCACACGGGGGAGAAACTGGCAGAGGAAACACATTTGCAGTGAGCATTGTTTGACTTTTATAGGCGTTTGGCACTAAAGTTAGTTTCTTAACACCATTTCGTAGATAGCTCAACATATGTGGGATTGGATTGTAAAAACTATCCCCATTCTCTTATTACTGTAAGCTGGCAGAATCAACATACAGTAGCAAACCTTACAACATGCTTTTGAACTGGTTTGACCTGCTGGGTTCCCTAAACCTGCCTTCAACCTTTAATAGATTTAGTTTGGGTGTTGTTCCTTCAGTTAAGACATTTGCATATGTGTAGTATGTTTGTTGATGATGTGTTTGGGTTAATGCATGCGATATCATGCTGGTAAGCTACTTGGCGGGCATAATGCATTCTTCACTCAGATGTTTTTAGTCAAGCTTGAAGAATAAACCAGCTCTGATCCATCTCCAAGAACAGAGGGCTGCATTGTTTCCTTACATTTTCCCCCCTGAGCGCAACACGAAGCTTTGAACTCCATATCAGAAAGAAACACAGGCTCATGAAGCCAGATAAGACAGGTAAGAAGGTGTTGACATCAGAAATGAGTGTAAACCTGAACATTTAATTGAGCATGAGACAGCTACGTGGAAGGAGATAAAAGAATGGAGAGAGCAGAAAAAAGAGAGAAATGGGAGAAGTGAGAGGAGGGAGATGAAATCAAATCCCAGAGGTCAGCAGAAAGACACTGAGTCGTCCTGAGTCACCACAGCTTCCAGGACTGCACAGGGCCAGATGGAGGCATACAGGTTACAATTCAAACATGTAGTCAAACAGGAGGAGAATAGTTGTGAAAGAAGGTTTTTGTCCTGATTCAAGTGAAAGCTGCAGCTCAGTATTCATTCTCAAGAGATTCAGCGTCACCTTCTGTCCAACGTTCCCACAGTCTGATCCAGCACTATCCTCTGTCTGACCTACTCTAAACTTAACTCTAAAGACCCAACCCGCTGATCCCATGAGTCACAAACATCAGTGTGAGGTACAAAGCCAGCTGATCACACAACCGGGAATGCAGATAATGGATACAAACTCTACTTTCTCTCAAAATGCAGCATACAGTGTATCAGTGCGATGCAGAGTTTCAGCGCTGACGGATAACGGGGATGGAGAATTCCCAGCTCATTAGCCTGATAAGCTTTTGGCTCAGAGTGGTACATAGATACACACATACAGTCATACTGAGAGAAAACACAGTATCATAGCAGGGATGTTGCTCGATAACAGGCACACCGTGTCCAGCATCAGAGCACGATATCATCACATTCTTGTAACATTTGTAGAGAAATTTCACAAATTACTGACTGAATTTCCTGAGAAAATGTGTTTATGTTTGATAGTGTGAGGGAATTGGTACAGTTGTATGCTCAACAGATAAAACAGGTGGATGAGGATGGAGAGAGGTCAATAAAAAGTGAGTAAGAGTGAGAAAGTGGCTGGCTGCCAAACGAATAAGCAAGCGCAAGGTAATCCAAACAGTTTCTCCTCCTTTTAATACATTTTTGCTAATTAGCATTAAATAAGACAGAAGAACTGTGTGCCAAGACAATTCATTATATGAAAATGTATTGTAATTGTGTTATACAATAATATTGAATATTGCCAAGCCAAATTAATTGGTCTAATGAACTTAATGAGCACTGGTTAAACTATTTTAATTACTTCTCATCAAATGCATCCAATGGGACGATCAAAAGTAACAGGTTTAATCTATTTAATCAAATAACAAACATGCAAATCGATTCAGATTGAAACACTTACTTCAGAAGAAAACAGCCTGATGCTGTTTTCATTTATATGTTTCGCGAGAGCTTTTGAATAAAACACGTACGGAAACAGTCTTACCTAGTTCAAACTCTTCTGAATCGCTCACTTCTGGGTGTCTCAGGAGCAGTGTGAGTGTCTCTGGGATGCGTCGCTCGGACTGAGCTTGTTGAACCCTCTGTTCCCAGTTTTTATCGAAGCGCCCCGGTGCTGCCGGTGTGTGAAGGGGGCGGGCTGCTGTGACCTCAGCGGGGAAGCGGGTCTGGCCCGGCGGATGACGATGCAGCCTGCTGGGCGGTGACGGGACCGGGCAACGGTGCTGCAGGAGGGCAACGGGACAAATCACACACTTAACTAGAATCTATTCTGAGGTCATTTTACCAGGAATCCACTGATGTTAAAGGACACATAAAACCGGAGAATTATATATTATAGTTCTTTTTATTCATTTACTGATTGTTTCATTGTTTTAAATGTTGCCCTTCATGTGTTTTATGTTCCACTTTGTTCTTTTGTGTCATTTTTCTCTATGCAAAGTACTTTATACCTGTTTTGAAATGTGCTATATAAATAAAGTTTATTAGTTCAGTATCTATAGCCTTATATAAGTTTAAGGATTTTAAAAGTCCACAGTCAGTGCTTAGGCTATACAATGTTACTTTGACCTTTTCCAATATATTTTGTTCAACAAGAGGACAAACAACCCACCAATTAGCACTTACCATTATATTTTAATGTATTTATTGGGCCTATGTATTCTTATATATACTAAACTATGTGTTTTTCTTTATTTTCATTCTTATGGACAGTAAAGATTTATCTGAAGCAAAATGTTGATGCATATTGTTATGATAAGATAAGATAGGAACAACTTTACTGATCCCACAGAGGTAAATATTCAAGTGAAAAAGTAGTCTACAAAAACAGATTATTAAAAAAGAAGTAACCTCATAAAAATAGAATTCTACTTTGTGATCATCTATATACAACAAAAAGCACAAAAAATAAAAACAAAGGTACCTTATACAGTATAATGCACCAGGCCTCTGGCTGTGGGTGACATTGTTTCTGTGCGGTTAACCAGCTGGCACCAGGAGCTGAAACTATCCTCTTAATTCAACCCATCCCTTCCTCAGGAAATCAGGCACTTAGTTTCAAGAATAGCCCAAGAATCTTTTCTTAGTACCAACAGTGATTTTATTAGAATTGGATAATTCATGTTCATTGTTTTTACTGTCTGTTAACTCCACATTAAATAGCTGAGAACATGGTACTTGAGGATGTAACGGGCGGGGGATAGTTAGTTTGGCGTCTGTCCTCTTTGTTTCCATCTGTGTTGGATTAGAGCGCACTCCCATTTCTTGATGAGGAAAAACCCACATAAACACACACACACACACACACATACACACACACATACATTGGGTAGTGAAGATTAGGCTACTTGTTAAAAAATATTTAAAAAATGTAATCTATTAAAGATGGCTCAAGGCTAAAGTTATTCATCAAATCAGGTTCCCCCAGCACAGCCAGGAGTCTTATCTCCTTGAGTTTTTCTGTATTTCTTTACCACAGAATATCAAACTCATTAAACACACTTTATAATTTACTGCAAGCCTCCAATCCTGTGTTGAGTGATTTAAAAAGTATGTCAATTATCCATAATTTGACATACTGAAAGTATGAGCACTTTTTTTCCCCCGGAAGCATCTGTCAAACGGAAGTGGACAAGTCAGAAAACAATGAGGTACCATTAACAAGAGTTACACTAAGATGTTGTAAAAATGAATAAGTACATTAACAACAATACAGCTGTAAGATTAGTTACATTGTCCCTCTGGAAGTATATACAGGAAAGATCAATGGTTAGTCCCTATGAAGTACAACACAATTATTAATCTAGTAAACACTGATACCACTCTCATGTCTGTCAGGTAAATATACAGCTAGTCCACCTCCAGCAGCCGATTAGCTTAAGCAGCCTATTAGCTTAGCTAAATTTAACATAGAGATTGGAGACAGAGGGAAAGAGCTAGTTTGCCTCTGTCCAAATTAAGATAACAAAATCCTAAAACTTTTTACATGCGCCTCAGATCCCCAGTTTACACATTAGCCTATATCTGGTTTCTTTCATCGGTACATAAACTGCACTGTAGCGCTAGTAAACTGTCAATTTTACAAATGAATTTTATGGATGAAACAAACAAGATATAATATGTTAATTTATTAAAATAAGCAGATTTTGTTTCCTTCATTATATAAAAGATCCATCTATGTGTATCAATATTTTGTCACAGAGCTGGCAAAATAGTGGCTGTAACAATGTCAGTTAACTTGCCACTGAACTGCGCTAGTAACGGTTGCTATATGTATGCTTAACTGAAACTAACTGCTGCTGGCAGAATCAAACCTTCATTCAAACGGCTCATTTGTAATGATATGTAATTGAGGCCATTTCCACAGACTAGGTTTACATAAATAAGACAACAAAGGTCTTTCATTATGAGTCCACTTTATTCTTGACTTCCATAAAGCCCTCTCTGTACCATCCTCAGCAGAAAAGATTAGGAAGCAGCACCATGTTTTGCAAGTAGCCTAGGCTATAAACAGGAAAAAAACCCTTTTTTTTCTTCTTACAAACATTTCCAATCAGATAAAGTGGCTGTACACACCCACAGATCACGTCAGAGAAACGTCAGATATGTTAGCAAATAGATGAAGTTTGCTGGTCAGAGAACAGCAGGTGATGAAATGAAAAACATCACTGTTTTACTTTGGAAAATCTCAAGTGCATCCTCTCCAAATACAACATCAGTTGGCTCAACATTGACCTGGCAAACGTAGTGACACAGTATCAACATATAAACATCCGCGTGTGTAATATATTATACTTTTGGTATGATTATGAGAAAAGGAGCAAAGGAATCTAGAAAAACAAACTTTCACAACTAAAGAGGAGCGCTGTATTTCAAGTGGGAGACGTGACGTAATACTTACAGTAAGATGAGTTGTCAGGTCGTGGGAGCAGATAGCTGTCCTGAATGGTTTGTGAACTTAATCTAACCTTTAGCAAGAAGTTGTAAAACTGAGCCTATACGCATATTATGTCCATTCCCCAAATTGTGGCGGCCATAGTCTCCATAATAACATAAGTAAATACATACATTGTGTTTTTGTAAGCTTTTAAATTTCTTTATGAACTGACTTTATGAACCACTTTAAGTGTCATACTTCAATTTACCTCAATGGCCTCATATGTTTCTTCTCTGTAGGTGGGGAGATAAAAGAAAACTGATTAAAACCTAATTTTAGAATTATAATGAGTTATTTCCCCCACTTTATTGACTAGAATATTTTATCTAATCATTATAATGGTTATTATAATGATTAGGGGCCCCGGACCACAGTTTGGGCACCGTTTTTAAACGTTTATATATAACACTTCTTTTCGTCGTAGTTAATAAACAATTGCGTCTGCTTTGACTGCTATAGCAGAGGCAGTTTTCCTTACATTTAGTTTATTACTGGCACATTCATTAAGGACTGCAGTCTAAAACTTGCATAATAGGTGTTCAGTTATACTGTGCTGTTACTAGAAAATAATGGACACCCCTCCCAGCCAATCAGAATCCAGCATTTTAAGTTGCCATGTTATTTTTAAGATTCATCTTGAAATGAAAAAGAAAAATGCCTCTCATTAGGCACAAAATAAACAAAAAAGTTGAATTCTTAACATAACATCATACTGACACGGATTCGTCATTCATGGTCCAAATGTGTGTGAATGGTTTGGTTTTAAAACCTCTGGATGAAACCAGCAGCTGGAGATCTGCGGCGAGGTCTCTGTCTCCTTGTGGGCGGGTCCCATCAGGTTTACAGGAAATGTGAGTATCAGGAAGTAGAAAGTTTTTGAGATTTGTTGTGTCGCTAAATGTACTACTATAGTGTTTAAACTCGGTTTAAAGACCGGATACACACAGCGTTGAAGGATCATCAGGTGTGAAACTTTGCGAACGCTGTCTACGAGACCTACGGTAGGACTTAGTTGAAATAATGCTGTTGCTGGAGCGCTTGTCTGCAAGAAAATGAAACCCGAAAGCGAGTACGTTGCAGGACATTGTAAATAACTTTAGAAAACACAAGGTCACGAAAGTAATTTTCTTGTGTTTGAATGCATCATTTTGTTATGAGCAGAAGGGTGAGAAAGAACGATATTCACACCAGAGCATAAAGACAAAAACAAGGAGCCTGACTGATGCATGTATTGTCACTACAGTGTTGAACAGGCCTGTGGGGTATTTACTGTAAATATAACTGATATTTAGGGAGCGCTTTGTAAAACTACACCTGACTACAC
This sequence comes from Nannoperca obscura, assembly GCA_036024295.1. Classification (NCBI taxonomy): domain Eukaryota; kingdom Metazoa; phylum Chordata; class Actinopteri; order Centrarchiformes; family Percichthyidae; genus Nannoperca; species Nannoperca obscura. The sequence goes on along the minus strand of JAVQJL010064896.1, from coordinate 2,378 downwards.
ATTCTTCCATACCTTCTGTGATGTATGTTTGATCAGTGTACTCGCAACTGGTGTCAAAAGCAACATTAAGCCATTGTTTATACACAGACAGAGGAAAGTTTGGATGGTTTTGAACAGCCAATAGAGCTTAATCAGCTATTTGATATTGGACAGGTTATTTAATGGCAACTCTGTTTCCAAATGACCTCTTGACTTGGTATAGTAGGAAGTCCCTAGTGTGGCAGGGAGCCAGCTTGCACAACACCAGGATCCTGAAACTGAAGTAGCTAAGTGGAATTCAGCCACCATTACATTTTATTATTTACACCGGTGCTTTTCATTCTGTCACATGTCAAAATGTCTTCTGGAAACAAAGCCCCTTTTTCTTGTTACGCGTGAGCAACAGTACAGATCTATCTGCAGTAAGCAAAGGATGAATCAGAGATTATTCTCTAGAGAATGGATCATTCTGACTGATGTCCCCATCAAAAATTACACTTGTTCCGCTCTTCAAACCCCTCACTAATGACCAAATTAGGGCTACAGCTATAAATATAGTTTTCCTAACCAATGAATTTGTTGATTATTTGTTTAGCAGTCAATTCATCTTTTAGTCTGTAAAATGTCATGAAAAATGCAATTTCCCAGAGGTCCCTTGAAACGTCTTGTTTCGTCCACTCAACAGCCTAAAACTCAAATATAGTCCATTTATAATGATATAAAACAGAGATAAAAGCACATTTGAGAAATTTGAAACAAAGAATATTTGGCCTTTTTCTGAAAATAACATTATAAAACATGCTAAAACCCACAGTAGCACACCATCATACACATTTTTATTTAAGGTTTTGGTATGTTACCTTTAGCTGACAGCCTTGGTATTAGGACTGAAAAAGTACTGCCTAGACTGATGAAATCTGTGTAGAGTTGTGACAGTGTCCAGCTGAGCCTGACCAGATGTCCTGAAATATCTTCTGTTCAGACAATGAACTCTTTTTATTTAGATAACAACTTGTGCCTCCCTTAGGCCAAACCTTACATATTTGAGTAGCAAAGTTGTCTATTTTCTTTTAATCCAATACTTTGGCTTTCTGATGTGAGCTTCACAGGGCAACTAGGATGACTGTAGTTTATTCTTGTTATTTGTTACACTGGGTGCAGGATCAGCTGAGGAGGCCATGAACCGAGTCCCCCTGCAGCAGCAGCAGAGCTGTGGGGCCTGGGAGCTGAAGGAGCGGCTGGGCACCGGAGGCTTTGGGAATGTCACAAGATGGCAAAATAAGGTACGCAACCCACACACTTTAAGGATGTTTAAATAGCAGACTATTACATTGGCGTTCAAATCTCTCTCTCGCCTCACAGTATGAAAATCTTTGCTTTAAGGTAGTTGGAATTGATGCAAAAGAAAGTCACACTGTGTTTTTATTTCTTTTCACAACTAAATGAGTGAATTGGTTTTCACCTTCAATATAGTGTGTAAATAGTATGACATCGTTCCAGGAAGCTGTCTCCTTTGTGCACTCAGTCCAATAGAAATGGTGTCTATTGTAGTGATGTCACTCCTAGTCACAGGATGAGAGGTTTGTAGAGTTCATCATTAGCAGGACAACACTATGGGAATATGATCACAGCCGCTTAGAAGACCTTCCTTTTCCTCTCTTTAAATCTGTACTTCGGTCGTATTACTCACTCAGTTTGAAGGCAAACTTAGAGCTGGCATTGAGCCAGGCAGCAGCATCCGCATCTAGATGTAGATATACAAGTGAAGGAGAGTCAGAAACTGTAGTAACGCACTTGAAAATATGATCACACAGAAATATTTTGTCATGTAGTTTTAAATAGATTTCTATGTAAACACTTTGTCTTCACGTGAAGTAAACAGGCAAAGTATGTTGACTGCTCTCTTGGTGGTTTCATTTCTGACCATTATAATCTTTCGCTGAATGAAAATGTGTAATTTAGTGTAGTTTTTGAGGTATTAGACACTGTTACGTCCCCACCTAGATGGTGCTAGGGGTTGTGGAGGGAACGAACACGCGACAGGAGGAAGTGACTCAAACACAGTGTTGTGATAAAAAAATAGAATTTATTATAAACAAACACAAAACGGTGGAGGAGGCCGAGACAAATAGTTGCGCCAAAGTAACTGCAAACAAATATACCAAAACACAAGCCTAGCTGGAAAGCTTTTAACTAAGGAAACCATAAACCAAAAACCTAGCTATCTGATCTACAAAAGGAGTTTGTCAAAACGATACACAGGCGGCGCCAACCGCTAGCTAGTGTTACAAACAAAGGTTTACCTACGTGCATGCTGTGTAAGGGGTACCCCGTCTAATCTAGTCACCGGCCTCCCACCACGTACCTTCCTATGAGCACTCTGCGTCATTAACGAAGGA
>JAVQJL010064891.1:0-12322 GCA_036024295.1 Nannoperca obscura | reverse complement strand
ATATGTTACTACAAGAGAGGGCGCCCTTGAGCCAATAACCTTCCCCAATACTTACAAGTAAATTCAATGGTAACAAGTGGAATCATACCATTAAACTCTGTTACAAGTGCACATCAGTTACAGTGTAGCTGGCATAGACACAGCAGCTAACACACAACTATAAATGCCTATTTAATCCCAGAGGTGCTGTCAGTATTTGACCATGACCTTGAACCTCGATCATTTGGAGATCCTTTGATAATCATCAGCGGCAAAATGAAAATCATTGTTTCTTTTTTTTATTTCTTTTTTAATGAATACCAAATCAAATGTGCTAATATTTTGAGACTATTTGCGTGAGATGTGGAAGATGATCTAACAATACTTGTTTCTTCCTTTGTGGAAAGTAAGTATCATCTGATAATAATCACCACCGGGCCTGTACAGGTCATTCCACTCACACTGGCACAGTACCGGGGGTTACCTTTCAGAGAATAGCTGTGCACGTGTGTTCCTTAACTTGGAGGAGGCGTAAGATTTTTAATTCATGCCTAATGATTGGTCACCCCGCCCCAAAACCAAATACCAAATATAAAAGCAACAGAAAATTCGGAAAATGGCACTTTGTCAAGCATCTCTCCTGAGCTCTGTATCATTTTACAAAAGGCATTTTGCCTTCTTTCTTTATTTCCCATTTCTTTTTTTCCCTCCGGAATGCTGCCTTAAAGTAGGTGGTTTCTGCTTTCCCTTCATTTGTTCTCAGCAGGACTCAGTCAAACACTACACTGAGCTGAGGTGACCTTATAGTGGCTGTGATATACTCCGGTCTTACTTTACCAAACATAGAGTGCTATCATTGAACAGATCACTGGTAGCATTACATGATAAAACAATGCCATCCCTCTGTTGGCCAGCAAGCCTTCAGACAGTAGGAACAAAAGCAGCTTTGTCGGAAGTCTGTACAGCTCTGTGTGCTGTCTAAAAATATCTAAATGCTTCTTTCTCTCCTACCTGATACAGCATCTCCATAATGTCACACCTAAATCAAATATGTGTACATATCCCCTGTGATGGATTTGTGCAAAAAAAATATTATTATACAGCAGTTAATTTCCACCCAGTAATTTGATTGGACAAGAGGCATTCCATGAGTGCTGATAGAGTGCAGCACTGGGACAACGAACTCTACATGTATCACTGTACTTTACAGGTGGTATATAAATAATAAAGTATTGTTATCTATCTTCGATTGAAACACACTTTGCAACGCAAAGATGAACATATTTCCACAATTAACATTTCAGTTAGTTTATGAATGGTCGCCAGGAGTCTGGATACTTCAATGCAGACCTCCAGGTGTGCTCATATGACATCAGCCAACCTAGACAAATTAGACAAGAGGAACACTGTAAGGCAAACACCATGGGCTTTGAGCTACTTTTAGACTTGGATACATCTTAAATATATAAAGATCCACATTCAGTTCGTTAAGCAGAACGAGGGCAGGAAAAGACACCTGAAGACCAGTGCATCTTAAAATACTCCGCAACACCAAGCATAGACAATCCAAAAGGGGAATCAAACTTGACTCATTTATTCTAAAATAAGATGAGAATGGAGCAAGTAGTTCACCATGATGTTAAACGTGAAACGAAAAATCGTAAAGACCCATGGACAGGATACAATTGGAGGGGTGCTATGTTTAAGGAGCAAGGAAATCCCAGTAGGCAAGGTAGATCATGACCTAGGTGGGATGCTGACACACAGGAAGTGTTTTATAAAGATCATAAAAAATCACAAAAAAATAATCTAGGAGGTCTGAAAGTTCACTACGTACTGTCTGATCAAGCTGTTAATTCATTGGAATCACACCTGTCTGTCAACATTTCACTGGATGCATAAGAAATGGAAACATACAGGTAAATGTACATGACACAAAGTAGCTGACCTGCAGAAAAAATGTAGACCTACACAAAGTAGCAAGCTAGTGTGCAGGAAAATGTGTTGTTTATGTGCAACAGTCTAGTCCTAGTCCAGCCGCAGAACTATTTGCATTGGCAGAGCCAAATTAATGATTAATTAAACAAACAAATCATAATCTGTTGTCACTTATTACTGTCAACTAATAAATGGTTTGTAGAACTGTTGTATAAAAGCAATATTACAGGAGAGGGAGTGATGTTTTACTCAGTGCCAGCATGGCTGCAGGCTGCCAGCCAAGTACCAATTAGATTCATATGTTTGCAAAGTCTTGTAAGTTTCCCAGTAATTCCATGTGAAAAAGGGAGCTCCTTTCTCCAGGCCACATTTAAATAATACACAATGCCAATGTCTTTTTATTTAGTTAGAAGAGTAAAGATTTGATGGTATAATTAAGGTCTAAAACCAACATGCAAAAATACCCTGTCTATTTTTTTCCCACATTTTTAGAATGTTTCAAATGGCTATGTGTGAAATGGGTCACTTGCAGTGACAAACCCACAGAGAATTATCACTCACCCTCAGCTCAAGCATCTTTTAGATCATAGTTTTGCTCTAATCAACCTTGTTTCTAGCAACAGCAGGCAGCTATTTTCAGTGTTTCAGTAACTTCAACACAGCCCTTTCTAGTCTCCTGGATTCAGTTGCATCTCTTTCTACCAAAACAAGACAGTCAAATAGTTCTACACCCTTATTTACTCAAGTAACATATACTCTTAAAATTGTTATACAAATGGCACAAATATAAAATGGAAGTTTTCTACCTCATGGCACAAGCTTATATTGAATTATGCATGCTCTGTACACTGCTAAAGCAGCATATTTCTTTTGCTAAATCAGTAAAAATACACATATCCTAGATTTCTCTTTTACACTGTAGCTGAACTTACTCAACAGTCATCTGTTAGCTGCTCACCCTTTACGGCGCATGATAAAAAACATTTTAAACGTTTTTTGACAGAAAAACTAGTTTTTACAAAAAAACTATCTCTGGTGTTGGCTTCTAAACCATGCTGTCATAAACAATGGAAAGAAGCTACAATTTAGTTTTGCTTCAACTCTCTGAATCTTCCTGAATGCTAAAAGGACACCTGCTTCTTTTAGAACATACCTGGCTACATGAACATTGTCTGTTTACCTTATTTCAGACAATCTCAGGCCTGTATGTTATTGTTGAAAGATGAATGAAACATATTCATCATCCAGGAAACCCGAATGCATTCCAGGAGCTGCCATTGGCTCATTTCCACTGGACTTTATCAAGGGACTCTTTATCTAATTGCTCGGTCCAGGAGACAAGCAGCTATCAGGGGTCAGCTGTGCAACGTTTGGCCACCTTGTGCTGAACTCTGAGAAAACAAAGAGGTTCTTTCTGATGGCCTTCGCCCCCTTTACCATAACCAGCTGTTAGCTGCATCGTTTTATTAAGACTTCATTTTGTGGTGAAACCTTCTTGTCAGATACACAGGCTACTGAGGCAGAACAGAGTAACAGAGAGGCCAGTACAGGAATTCCCTTATGCTGGCATCCCAAACCTCTCTCTGACCCACTGATGCCTGCTCTGATCCAGTCTCACTTAACCTCTTAATTTATTCCTTTATTCTATGAACATTGTTGTTCAAATTTTTTTTCTAACAAACTCAAATACTATTTAAAGTTCTAAAACCCACTGCTGAGTGTAAAAACCATGTAACCCAATAGATAGTTGTGATTACCCTGACCCAGGCCTTGTCAGATGGAAATCTGTCTGAACAGGAGGGGGACGAGATACATTTGCCAGAGCAAATAAAACATGAGCTTGCAGATTCGTCTGGTTCCCAGGCTAGGATAGCTGTGTATAAAAATTAAACTTAAAAAAAACAACAACATCTAAGTATATTGTAATTAGTATAGATTGTTTTAGCCATAAACACATATCTGTTGTAGAGCAGCTGCCTAAAGAAATGCTGTTGTGGAGCTCAGTATCAATTGGAAAGCTGTGAAACTTGGTGTTCTCCTGATAACACACACCAATGACTAAGTCTGATATTTCTATTTCCACAATGCAATTAGGTTGCATTAGGTTAATAGAACTTTGTTTGTGCTGCTGAAAGCAATGACAAACTGCTTGTGAAAAAACTTCATTGTCAACAGTTTTCAGTGGAAATAGGGACATGGGATCTTTATCTGGATATCTAGATCAGGAAAAACACATTTTAATATAGATGTAAGTGCACACAGAACATACTGCAATCAGAATGCTACCAAATCAGCCAGTCACATCTGGAGGTAGTTTGGCCTACGGATGCTCTCACCTGTCTATGTCTGTCATGTGGCCTGGGCCTTGCACAATTTAGAGGTCCTTTGGCAGCCTACTGCATCACCTGCACTCACCATGTTTGTTGACATGTCAATGACTCCACCTACCTAATTTGCATATTGACATTTGATCTCGTTGTGGTCAGAATGGGCATAATGTGAACACTTATTAATATCAGATGTCATTACCCTAATAACATAACCAGATTGTATTTTAGTACAAAATAAATTGTCCCTATGACAACTGTTGACACTGTGTTCTGTGGATTATTTTGGGTGAACCAACTGTATAATAAGCTGTCCATATATTACTTAATAGTAACAGAAATGACACATTGACATTGCACACGTTAAATAGTGAGTAGTTATCATACATGACCATCTTCCACAGATACAATAAAAAGGTTAAAGACTGCCTGTGGGCACAAATGACACAAAACTAAGATTGCTTGATATGAATGAATGACACAGTGTAACAAAAAGGTCACACACTGTCATTACCCACACACACTAAGCAATTATGAAAATCTCTGCCCGCACATCCACTGCTGTGTTTAGTTTAGTATTTCCCATTCACATAAGCTAGATTTATTGTTAGTATGATTCTCGTTTATATCTGGCTTTATTTTAGCATTTAGTTTTGTTTAGTTTTGCTGTCAATCTTACAGTGGTTAAACATTTATTGTGTCAAACTTGAAAAGCTAAAATAATAAACATGTTATTTTACATTTTACATTTTTTCATGAACTGTATGTTTTAAATGCCTATCTTGTATGTCTCTACCCACCAGCAGAAAATCACTGATGTGTGAAACAGGTATTGAGTAACACAAATGATAAATGATAAATGATCTACAGCGTTATCATATATCCACTTTTGTAGACTCGTCCCCAAAACCAAGTCAAGGTCTTCTCTCAAGTCCTCTATGTTAATAATAATAAACCAGGTGAACTAAGGGATGGTGGATGTAAACAGTAATTTACAAACAGAACTAAAACAAAGTTGATAAGACCTGCAGACTCATTTATAACCGTTGGGTGCACACAAAACGGGGCTTCAAACATGCGTTGTTTATTAAAACAAACTTGATGAGAGAATGTGCGCACCTGTAGAATAACTCTGACCCAAGAATACGAACATTTTGAGGCTGGGGAAATTGGTTATACTGATAACAAAGTGTGGAAAAAAAGCCAATCACATACAATATACCATAATTTCACTTATTTACCATATATTCATTATAATGTTAATTTATCACCATTTCATTTTCAAAAGATATCTTAGTTTGGTGGATAGCTTACCTCTAATTAATGCAACCCAATTAATTTTGACAGGGTGTTAAGCAATCACTCTGACTGCCAGAAACATAAATTAGGGATTTCATAGAATAGTCAACTAATGGAGTATCAAAATCACCAGTTGACACTGTGCATCATTGTAGACTAAGAGTTCATCTGTGGTTTTAGCAGGTGCAGTAATAAAGTAGTTATTGTTAACTCATAGTTGTCATGTTAAAAGTAATAATAATAATAATAATAAATAAATTATAATTAAGCTCATCAGTAGTGGAGCGCACCATCAGGCTGTTGAAATACCGATAACAGTGTAAGGAAGTCACAGGTAGGGTTTTATACCACTCATAAAACGTTTGTTACATAATTAAGACATGTGCTGTATTGCACATTATGGCACAGAAGATTGGCCTTTCTCTCCCTTCTGGCCTCCCCTTCCCCCCAGCCTGAAGATCGTAACCTCCAGCCCCCTAGCTGACAGGAAGGAAATCAACTAGCAGCAAGGTTCCTTGAAGGATGATGTCACATACACTTTCCTTGAGTCTCCTCAAGTATGGAGGCCATTAGGGGTTCCAGGGATGGAAGCGTAGGTGTATAATTGTTATTAAGGTTAACAGAGAAGTACTTTGGGAATATACCTCATTTGTGTACCATGTACCTCCATTCTAGACTAAGATTAGATTAGATGCTGGTGGTGGTGGAGAAAAAACAGTATATGGAAAATAAAACCTCTCAGCTGAGACGCCTGGATCATCCAGAGGGACATGGTGGTTATGGGTTAAGCAATCGTAGGTCTGAAAGACAAAATGACAGAAACACAGTAATATTTAAAGAACAGCCTCTGATGAATCATTGGCTCGAGGAACATGGGCGTGGACTAGACTGGAGTCCAGAACAATTATATAGATTTTTAGACAAATTTAACACCAGCTCCTTTTGAGTTTGAGTCAAGACAAAGTCTGGACAAAGGGCTTGAAACTCAAATCAAGTTTAAAAGAGTAAAGACTGAGATCAAGGCAAAACAATGGATATGGTGATGGAAAATTGCCAGTAGAAAGAGATGTGAAAGGGAAAAGATCTTCCTTATTGAACTTTTGCCAAAGCTTAAATTGTGGAACTTACACACAGTTGTGCCACTCAATAAAGACTTCAGTGCTGAGGCACCAAACAAAATATTTTTCCTGAGCTCCACCTCGCCCACAAGCACCTGAATTACCAACTACTCTCTTAGATCAAATTGCAGTGCAAAATGCACAGGTGATATGAGAAGCAAAACATTTAGAGGCTACTTTGAGATATTCAGGAATTGAAAATGTACACAGAGGAAAAGGTGATGTTCAGACAGAATCAGGTGCCGGTTCTCTTTCATTTGACTGTGAATACTGCATTTAGCCACCACCTTGAAAACAAGCACAGTGACAAAAAGTTAAAACAGAATCGACTTTTGGAGAAACACAACCGACGTCATGCAGGCGATCAGAGAGCAGATGCCCAGGTGTAAAATAACTATGTTTACCATGTAGCATTCCGCTGTTTACAGAGCAACTCCAAAGATGGAAAAGAGACCGCTCAATCACCGCTACAGCCAATGAGGGAGTACAAAGGATTAAATAAAATCAAATAAAAGTAAAAAATATAAGTAACATGGTAAAACAAGTACACGTAATGACATGATCTTCAAGCTGGGATTGCTTGTTAGTATGTGACACTCCCACACTTTGTCAACAATATATTAAAAACTCACTGTTGATTTATTCCACATGTACTGTGGATTTGTGTGATCTGTAGAGGATTTAATCTCTGATTATGGGAACCACATTACCATTTCCATCACTCCACCACAATGTTGTTAAACTAATAAGGTCAGTGAGGCCTTTATTTATTCAATGACCATTCTCAGCCCAGAATCCAAAGGAATTCAATTTAAAATGGATGATTCAGCAGCTCATGTCCAGTGCAGATGTGCAATGTCAATGCAGGAAATAGCATCCGTTAGGAAGTAAGGGTGTGAATGTCAGGATGGTGGATGGGCATGTATTATGTCTCACTTTCATGTCCTGTCAGAGGTCTGTTAGTGTTTTTGTTAACCTAGCCACAGTTTTTCTCTAACTTTAACCAAGTGGGGCTGGCTGCAGCTTAACAGCTAGAGTGGGCTTCCCGCTATTTTCAGGGCAGGTGGTTTCAACCCCTCCGCTCCTACTGTCCACATGTCAAAGTGTCCTTTGGATAAAGTGCTATATAAATGCAGTCTATTTACTGTTTACCAAGTGTTTTAGTTGCCTAATGCTCTAGATGCCACCACTGTGGTCTTGTGTCCTGATATACAATATACTGAATTAGCACAATGTTTTGCACTGTGGCTTGTCCTATCCTTAATACAATCTACAACAACACTGAAGTACACTACATTCACTGTAAAAATGCTGAATATTTGTTGTTCAGAAGGCACTGATGCATTTCTATTGTACAAACTGGTCTATAAATAGACTACAAGAACCTTCTGAAGAGGGGCAAAAACAGGCTGAATGGCTCATATGCATGAAAGAAGACACTTTCAATACAGTGTGGAAGAAGTTGCTTAACATTTCTGTTCCAGTAGAGCCAATTTAAACTTTGTCTCTGTTCACCTGCATACTGTAAAAGCACTGAACAACAGTCTAGGGAAATGGGAAAGCAAAATCAGAAAACGGCATAACAGTAACGGGCTTCCTGTTTCAAATGCGCTTACTTGCCAGCTATTTACGGTTCATTTGGAGCACCAATGCCTCACATGTGACTCTAGTTAAAAACTTTTCTTTCCTCTTCCATTCTCTTTGTTCACATTAAGAGCTCTTGATGCTTTCTTTCCTCCTCTCTTTTAGTAAATTCTAATTGCTCTCATTTCGGTTGTGATTAACTGTTTTCTGAAGTTGCAATTTTGGGAGAATAATTGGAAGTTTTGATGATTAATATGATTAAATTAAAGGAATTTATGTTGATATTCCATCCATTCCTTTACATGTCAATCTTTCCATCTTCATCAAAGAAGCATTCAGACTCCTCTGAGTGCCTTTAAGAAGTAGTACATCACATTGTTTCATTTCAGCATATGATTTATCCACAAACTAACAAAAGAAATTGAGTTGAGTAGGGCAAAACATATTTCATGTATGACATATTTGCAAAGGACTGCCATGTATGATGACTGCGTCAGTTGTGGATTGTCCAGAAGCATTGAGAAGCAGAAGCAGAGTCATGTGATAAATCCTACTTTGTCAAAATTGTTTTAAAGTTGTTTTTAAGGCTGAAAACTAAAAAATTCTACACACAATACCCCATAATGACAACGTAAAAAAAGTTGAGATTTTTGCAAATTTATTAAAAATTAAAAACTAAGAAACCACATGTACATAAGTATTCACAGCCTTTGCTCAATGATTTGTTGATGCAACTTTGGCTGCAATTACAGCCTCAAGTCTTTTTGAATATGATGCCACAAGCTTGGCACACCCATCTTTGTCCATTCCTCTTTGCAGCACCTCTCAAACTCCATCAGGTTGGATGGGAAGCGTCGGTGCACAACCATTTTCAGATCTCTCGAGAGATGTTCAATCGGATTCAAGTCTGAGCTCTGGCTGGGTCACTCAATGACATTCACAGAGTTGTCCTGAAGCCACTTCTTTGATATCTTGGCTGTGTGCTTCGGGTCGTTGTCCTGCTGAAAGATGAACCGTCGCCCCAGTCTGAGGTCAAGAGTGCTCTGGAGCAGGTTGTCATCCAGGATGTCTGTGTACATTGCTGCATTCATCTTTCCTTCTATCCTGACAAGTCTCCCAGTTCCTGGTCCTGGACATCCCATGACTGTCTATGGCTGAAAAGGTGAAGCTACCTCATCCAGCTCCCAGGAACAACTGACACCACCAAATATGCAAAGCTAATGAAGACTGCTGAAGAAAACAAAAAAACAAAAAAAAAGCTGCTAGAAAAAAAGTCATTCACATTGGTGTGGCCTTTGATCGCTGGAAAAATCTCAACATTTTAAAGGAGTTGAAAAGTAATGCGCACTTAGCTTTACTGCTTCTGGACCTTTGGGTTAGTGACGAGAGCCATTTGTAAACAAATCTGTTTGCAGAAAGTCATACAAGATCCCAATGTGCCCAAATATACAAAAACAGTCTCTAAAAGTTGTATTTAGTAATATATCCAATATTGTCCAAAAGAGCTCCTTAATTTACTGCCAAAAATCATATAACTTAAAATAATTACTCACTATGTTTATTTATTGTTAGTAAACTGATCCTGACCTGCACTTCCAATAATGACCCTGCCACAGCAGCAACATTATTATATAATAACTATTACATTAGTTTCTACCTTGTTATTTCTGTATCATATTACAAACCAAACTGACAATGGGGTGAATGTAAAAATGGTTGTTTGTTATGTATCTTTATGTTAAAATGTAATCGGATAGTAGAAGGCGACACTGGGATGTTGAGAGGTTATATATGTTGCAAGACGTGTTTACCACTGATGAGCTATTTCTATTTTAGTGTTTTGTAAGGTATGAGTGAGCCGAGATCAAATAAGTAGTCCAAATGTAGATTTCTTCCTTTTTTCATTGATTGAATGCTAGCAGATTAATTGTGATCTGAAAGTCCTGGTTGTGCCAGATTGGGGTACATTTATTTGAAGATATGGGGTATCCAGTCACTGCTATGAACTGATTTTATTATGTGTGTTATGTTTTTTTAATTGGCTGGGTAAGGTTGTTGTTCCAGGGGGTGAGGTTTTTATCAATGTTTTTTAGCAATAGTGTGTCATTCAGAAGGAATAGTATTTTAGATACATTATTCCAGTCTTCAAAGCAAAGTGGCAGAGTTTTAGATTAGACCAATTTTTGGAATTATCAGAAATTATATATATGACATTCTTGGATGATAACAGGATGTGATCTTCATATAAACTATATTTGTGGTGAAAATGTCTTTTTGTACTTGTCTTGTTTGACAGTTGTGATTATTGGTTATAACTGATGCAGATGGTGAGTTCTAGAGAGTTTTGATCCACTGAATGAACAACTCCCCAAGACCAAATTTCTCAAGGGCAATGAAAGTAAATAAATGTATCAAAGTGTGAAGAATCTTTGTCTAAGATCTGAAAATGCATCTTTGTCAGGCAAATTGGGACAAAGGTCATGTAGACTGGACTAGGCACAAAGTGTGCACACAACTGTGACCTACTCCCCTGATTTCTATCTGAAACGTTGATTTTCTCTTCACACCCAGAAGACATCACACCATGACACTATGTGTGTGTACGTGTGAACTATTCTTAAACTGTTCTCAAAATGAAAGTACCACCTGTATTATTAAAACTGCTGGATATTCTAGATTTTTAGAGTAAAAAGATTGTCATGATTTTAAGGTGTTACTAATCCCTTTCCAAACAAAGAGAAACAGGTAGAGAGAGATAACTGTCCAAACAGAACACACTGTGTGCACTAATTCAGGATTCACTCATGCTTCCCTGAACAGCAGAGGAGAGCAGGCCAGCTATCTTAAATGCTGTGGGAGTCTCTCACAGAACTGCTCTTAGTTTCCACACAATAGAGCGTATTGATTCAACATGTATCCAAAGCAGTTCCACTGGAGCTGTGTACAAGTAGTCTCTGAGAATTTCTCTGAAACAGGAGAGCAGGTGATGTGTCCTCTGTGGCACTGCCATTAAAGCATTGCATTTCTCAGCAGAGAGAAACAGCCCCAGGTGTGGCTGTGTGTGTTGTGCCTGTGCTGTGCATGTAGAGTTTGGGCAACATTTAGGACATTAAAGAGCAGGCCTAGACAGGACAGGATGAGTGGACAAAAACTGGAGTCAACATTTATTCAATTCAATGTTATATAGCACTATATAATAAAGTTATCTCAGGGCACTTTTTTGTATGGACCAACTCTTACATTTACAAAGACCTAACATTCCCACCATGAGCAGCACGGATGACAATGGCAAGAAAAACTCCTTTTTAACAGGTAGAAACCTCGAGCAGATCCAGGCTCTAGGTGGGCCTCAACTGGTTGGGTTGAAAGGGGGGGGGGGAAACATACAGTAGTACGGTTCTACATACAGAGTAAAGTAATAGATGTGATAATGGTATTGATGCCAACATTAATAAAAAACAATGCTAACAGTATAATAGCAATACTAATGAGAGCAGTGACAATATCAATAGCAGTTAAGCAGGAACACAACCTGTTTTACTCTGCCTCTATCACAGCACTGAGATTGGGATTCTTGCAGTTATTTCTTGCTTTGGATTAGCCTGGCTACTGTCCAAAACGCTATGCTAGCAGCCAGAAAAAGTACTAATGCAATTCAGTTTAATTTATACAGTGCCAAATCATAACAAAAGTTAAAGACATTATAGAGCAGAGGACTGTACTACAAAGCGGGATTTGGGGTTAGCGATGTCACGCTCGGGGACCCAAAAAGCAGACAGTCAAATACTTTTAATAAAAACTCACTTGAACCAAGGACATCAAAAAGCAGAGCATGCGTAAACAAAATAAACAGACGGAACAGCCAAAAGAAACAGAAACACGTAACACCACCTGGGGCAGGAAACACTGGACAAGAGAATGCACACCATAAAAACTCAGGACATGAAACGCAATGAACCGAGACAGAACAAAGGAAACCACCAGACTAAATAGACAAGACAAACGATGGGAACAGAAACAGGTGGGTGACAAGACACAGGTGACAGTAATCAAAAAGGGAGGGAAAAGAGACAGAGA